>JAPYZI010007395.1:0-11950 GCA_030523105.1 Ophioninae sp. A BG-2022a
GCAAATCGAAGAGTGTCGGGACCTAGTCCCTGAAGAAACACACATTTTGACACCTTAAACATTTTCCTACGTCAAAAAATGGCCGAGAAAAGTAAAAATTAAAAATTGATTTTTTAACTGAAACCTTTGTTCACCAATAATTAATAAATTAGCTTTCCCACGTGCTTGATCGCAAATCGAAGAGTGTCGGGACCTAGTTCCTGAAGAAACACACATTTTGACACTTCACCCATTATCCTACGTCAAAAAATAGCCAAGAAAAGTGAATATTAACAACTGAATTGTCTCCTGGCACTAGTAATCGATAATATTAAAAAAATGAGTTTTCCCAGGAACTTGATGGCAAATCGAAGAGCGTCGGGACCTAGTCCCTGAAGAAACACACATTTTGACACCTCAACCATAGTCCTCCACGAAAAACTCCGCAAGAAAAGTGCAAAAAACCACTGTCTTAGCAATCTTCGTTTTCCCAAAAAGAAAAATACACACATATCCACAAAACGAAAACTATTTCTTTTTCTTCTTTACAAAATCGATACCCAACGAAAAATCGAAATAAAAAATTTTCAAAAAATCATATTTACGAAATCGATACGAAATAAAAAAAAAAAAACTATGGATAAATATCATAAAAACCTTTCAGCTTTGAGAAAACGTGACGTAACTTGATTATCAGAGTTTTGATAATCGCGTTCGATCTTTCGGAAGATTTGTTACCGGGTGACGTCAGAATTGACATGAATGAGGACGGGAGGGATGTCGAAGGGGAAGAAACGCCAGGAGGGTTCTTGGTGGTGGCGTTCATTAACGCATCGACCTCGCACCTCGGTGTACGATGGATTCGCGTTGGGAATGGCGTATACGTGACGAGGACGAGCTAAAAGAACGGAAGCTCCGGTACCCTCCGTAACTTCGAGGGGCGCAAAGCGACCAGCTCGGGGTTATAGATGGTGATCGATATCAAGAAGGTGAACAGCGCGCCCCGTCGCGGATCCACGATCACCCTGCCACTCGACGTATTACGGACAGCTTGAAGCGAGCGCACGTTGGCCAATCGAGGAAAAATAAAATAAAAGAAAAAAAAAAAAAATACGAACCAGGAGGAAATGCGTGTATTAAAAAAATCGAGTCTTTTTTTATCTTTATCTTCCATCGTTTGCAATTCAACGAGCACGAGTTGAAGGCTGATCGGATATGTTTATATTTTATGGGAAAAGCTTGCCGTAATTTCCGTTCGATTAATTTGTTTATTTATTCAATCATGGATGTTAATTATCGACATTGATAGTCGATTAATCAATTGAAATGATTTATTTGAAATGCTATTGATTAATTAATTAATCAAAAATTTTCATAAAGATATAGATTAATTATTAAGTAATGTTTATTTATTTATTGACAATATTAATTATGGACATTGATATTAATCGATTAATGAGGAATTTTTATGAAAATATAGATTTATTGTTAATAAAAGTTCAGTTATTTATTGGCAATGTTACTCATCGATGTTGATATTAATCAATTGATCAATTGTGTATTTATTTGAAACGAAATTGATTAATCAATTAATCGTGAATGTTCATAAAGATGTGGATTTATTATTAATAAATGTTCATTTATTTTTTGGCAATATTACTTATCGACGTTGACATTTATCAATTACTCAATTTTTTATGTATTCAAAATGCCATTGATTAATCAGTAATTCAATTGTTTATTCATTTTAAATGCACTTGATTAATCAGTTAATTGGGAATGTTCATAAAGATGGAGATTAATTACTCATTTATTTTTTTGTTTCTATTCTAATTATTTTATTTATTTATTGAATGTATTCGTTCATTTTTATTTGATTAATTTTTCTTTTTTTATTTCTTTCATTTTTTATATAAAGTTCATTGAAGCAAAATATTGAATATAATTGGACTTTGTCAATTAATTCATTAATTTACCATTAATTAATTGGTTTGGTATCTGATCGAGTTTATTCGGGTTTTGATGAATAATTAATTAATTAATTAATTACTATTATTGATAAATAACTTTTCAATCTATCTTAAAGTCCATTAAAATATTCGAGTTTGTATGAATTCGTTTGAATAATAAAACTAAATTAATAAATTATTCTTCATTTTCAGTATTCATTGATAAATTAATGATGAATTAAATGAAAAAAGTTAATTATGACGGTTAATCATTGATTATTTATAATAATGAATAAATGAATTAATTAATTATTCAAACGAGTTGCGAACGTAATTAATTATTTTTATGGACGTTGAAATTGCTTTAAAAAATCTATTTTAACGTTATTTTAATTACACATTAATTACATTTATCGATTATCAATAGCCTCATTTCGTTCGAGCTGATCGATTCCATTCGGTGGTTCGAAACAAGGACGATATTAATAGCAGCTCGTTTAATTAAAAGAATTCTTGTAGGCGAGAAAGCGATTACGAAAGATTAATTGGGCGCTCTCTCGAGCCGATAAAAATCGAAGCCTGAGTTTATAAAGAAAGAAATATATGCGGAACAAAGATAGAGCGAGAGAAAGAGAGGGGGGGGGGAGGAGTTCTGGGCGATGCAAAAGCCTTAAAGTTTGATCACACGCCGCGTGGCATGGACTCGGGAAGCGTTTCCGATCGATCCTCATTCATGCAGAAGTTAAAACGCGAAATCGATCGATTCTTTTTCTCCTTAAGATTGTCCTATGATTTTAGGCTCTCGGTATCCACGTCGAGATTTACCATCCGACTGGAAATACCGCGATAGCGAATTTCACTTCCGGTATGAAATAGCATTCGAGATTATCTTCAACCAGCAAAATGGAAAGATACATGGAAACCCAAACAAACCCAAACAAACGCAAAAACCCGGTTTAGTAATTGATCCATGAAATGGACTGTCCTATGACAACCCAAACAAACCCAAACATACTAAAAAAAATGGTTCAAAGTCAGCCCATGAAACGGAGTAGCCTACGAAAACCCAAACAAACCCAAACAAACCCAAACAAACTCAAAAAACCGGTTTAGAATTAACCCATTAAATGGACTGTCCTACGACAACCCAAACAAACCCAAACAAACTCCAAAAACCGGTTTAGAATTGATCCATGAAACGGACTGTCCTGCGACAACCCAAACGAACCCAAACAAACCTAAACATACTAAAAAAATGGTTCAAAGCCTGCCCATGAAACGGAGTAGCCTACGAGAACCCAAACAAACCCAAACATACTAAAAAAAATGGTTCAAATCCAACCCAAAAAATAGGCTAGCCTATTCAAACCCAAACAAACCCAAACAAACCCAAACAAGTTAAAATAAGATCCAAACAAAACCCATCGACTTTAAAAAGACTTAAAAGAATCGTAGCAACCTCGGCAACTATTCCTAACCCAAACAACTAATCAAAACTCCGTCACTATTCAACCACATTACAACCGACAATTTTTCGTTAAGAAAATCAATTTCAAAAAGTCATTAAAATCAAATCGGTGCGTCAAAAATCGACAAAAATTGTTTTCTCCACGAAACATCGGGTAACCAATCATCCAGTAACCTAACGGATGACATTGGGTCGTCAATGTCATCTGAAAAAAATATTGACACTTGTCAGTCCATCGAATTAACCTCAACCCTCCAATGACATCCCAGTCAACGTTCCATGAAGCTGATCGTGTATTTGTAAATCATAGGATCTGAATTCGATGAGCAAACAACAAGAATGAAAAAGAGATTAAAAAAAAAAAAAAACTGCGCGGGTGCCCAGTGTCCCCCCGGCGAAGCTGAGATTTCATTTTTCGTCTGGCAAATTCCCAACAGGGCCAGGAATCCAGCAAAGAGTACGTGCACGTTGGCTCATCGATTTCAGTGTCTGTAACCCAAATATGTCGTCCGTCCAAGTAAATATCGTGACCGGGTCGTCGAGAGCTCGCTCGGGCTAGCAAAAAATCGAAGGGACGAATGCACCGAAAGTGTTGGAATCCTCCGCGAGAGTGCACCTCCGATTCGAATCATGCACACGTTCGATCGTTTCACAATTATTCGAAATTCGAATTGGACCTTAGCTCTCGTCGTAATGAGATATAAAAAAAAATCATTTGGTTATTTCGAGGACAGTCCTTGAAGTAAACCTACAAACTGGCTGTTTCGAGGACAGTCACTGAAATATACGCAATGGCTGTTTTGAGGACATTCTGCAAATTGGTTGTTTCAAGTACAGTCCTCGAAGTATACCTACAAAATGATTATTTCGGGGGCAGTCCTTGAAGTATACGCAATGGCTGTTTTGGGGACATTCTGAAAATTTGCTGTTTTAAGAACGGTCTCCGAAGTATACCTATAAACTGATTGTTTCGGGGACAGTCCCTGAAGTTTACGCAATGGCTGTTTTGAGGACCCTCCGTAAAATGTACGTAAAATTGGCTGTTTTAAGTACGGTCCTCGAAGTATACGTTCCATATTGGCTGTTTTGCGGACAGTCCGTGAAATCTAGCACTTTAGCACTTTTCGAATTAACAACTTCAGCAAGTTGAGTTTCGTTTGGTAGTTTAGTTTAGTGGAGTATACACTCCAGCTGGCTATTTCGAGGACAGGTCTCCAAGTAATTTCATCGAGTGGCTGTTTTGAGGACAGTCCCCGAAATACCCGAAGACACTGGCTGTTTTGAGGACACATAACAAAGCAAACATAACAATTGGCTATTTCGGGGACAGTCCTCGAAGTTTACTCGTCAAACGGCTGTTTCGAGGACACTGTTGGACGATCGAAATAAATCGTGGGAGGGTTTATCCACCGCAACTTATCGGGAGTATCGAAGTCGACGATTGTTCGATCGACGTGTAGCATTAAATATTTCATCTGATGCAGAGTCTCCGGAGTCACGGGCCAATGACCTCAGACTTTAGATGCAGAGATGGTACGCTTGTATATAGCTGATGAAAACAGACAAATGTACTACCACTTGTGCTTTTTTTTTCGAAGCGTTTTATCAACGTTGCTGGGGTGAAAACCCTGAAAATGAAATAATCATCGATGGGCTGTCAAACATGATGAAAGTAAAAAAAAAAATGATTTCGAATGATTATAAAATAAGGATTGGTCAAGTGGACCTAACGTAATGAAAATCACCTTGAACAAAATTGTTACTCTTTTTTTTTACCCAATATTAAATGTGTCAATTAGATAAATGACAGTCTGATTTTTTTTGTCCTTTTTTTGTAAATAATTTTTTTGTATGTCGATTTTTATTTTTTTTTTTGTACAAAAGGATTCGGGATTTTAATACCGGATTTTGTTACTTTTGTTTATTTATCGATTGACAGAAATTTATACATGAAAACCTCAATATACAAAGGAAAGTTTGGTATTTGGATAATCAGAGAAATTTCGGGAAAAAGGCGGACGTGGATTGGTTCTGAGATAGAAAATTCCTCGGATCCTCGGATCGGTCGCGATCCCCATGAGAGCTGCTGGGGTTTGCCACGTGCAAGCCGATGGCGTATCCGGTGGCCACTTCCGGCAACGACTCGCCGGAAAACCGTAAGCGTTCGTAATCGACTCCGCGTAAAAACGCCAGGCTCTGTTGTGACCGCATACAACTGAAATTCACGATATAGTTCGAATTATTCATTTTTTTTTTAATTTGAGAAGTGAAATTTGTTTCAGTTGTAATTCCCACTTATTTTTTATCTAATTTATACGTAATTGATATACCTACGATTTGTGAAAATTGAATGGAAAGTTATATATAGCTGTCAAAAGCATTTATTTTAGATATTTTAGATTTTTTTGACAAGTCGAATTGTTGCCAACAGAATGAAATATATTCTAGCTGTCAAGAACCAAGAAAAAATCTCAGACTGTCAAGAAACGAAAATAAATGTTAGCTGTCAAGAAGCAAGAAAAAATCTCAGACTGTCAAGAAACGAAAATAAATTCTAGCTGTCAAGAAGCAAGAAAAAATCTCAGACTGTCAAGAATCAAGAATAACTTCTAGCTGTCAAGAAGCAAGAAAAAATCTCGGACTCTCCAGAAGCAAAAATAAATTCTAGCTGTCAAGAAGCAAGAAAAAATCTCAGACTGTCAAGAATCAAGAATAACTTCTAGCTGTCAAGAAGCAAGAAAAAATCTCAGACTGTCAAGAAGAAACGAAAATAAATTCTAGCTGTCAAGAAGCAAGAAAAAATTTCAGACTGTCAAAAATCAAGAATAACTTCTAGCTGTCAAGATGCTAGAATAATTTCCCGCTGTCAAAATGTAATAATAAATGTCAAGTGTCAACCAGAGTAATTTGTTTTTTTTTTTTTAAATTAACTGTCAACTAGAATAAATTCTAGAACTCAAAAAAAAAACATTGACGATGGAACAGATTAAAGAAAAGTTGTTTTTTAAATTTTTACTGTTTAGAATAAATTCTAGACGTCAAAAAAAAAAAACATTGACGATGGATAAAGAAAAAAAAACATTAAAAAACAGATAAAGAAAAAGGTTGTTTTCCAAAGCTGGTGACTTTGGAAGATAAAATTCAAGTCCGAAAAAGGGAACTCACTGTACTGATTCAAAAGACGCGTGACCCCCATCGAGATTAGAGATTCAAGTGCGCATCCTGGCTGCCGAGGTCTGCCACCGTTCGGATAAAAATCGGCGTGTCCGAGAGGCCGCAAAAAGCCAAATATTCCGCCGTCGGTGTGTATGACATCGACGAAGGTCGCGTCGCTCGACGCCAAGTGCCCTTTCGATCCTGTGTTCATGTACAAAGGATAGGCTGCGTCCAATCCGGTTATACGTGCGACCTCCACGTTTTTTCATCGTTTTCGTTATCAAACGCAAACAAAAATATTATTATCGATTTTTTCAACACCGTACTGTAAAAAAATGTTGAAATAAATAAAAAATTGTTAATTTATAAAATTTAAATAAAAAATTTTTTTTTTTATGAAATAATATAAATTAAAAAACATCTTTTGAGTACAAAATTTAGATAAAAGTAATTGAATACAAATGTTTTTAATTTAAAAAAACGCTTTAAATAATAAAATACTGAAACCTTTCGAGGAGCAAAATATTTAAATAAAATAGTAAAAATAGAAAAAAAACTTTTAAGTAAAAAAATTTAATAAAAATACGGTTTCGAATAAAAAATTCAATAAAAATAATCGAATAAAAATCTTTTAAATAAACGAAAAGCTTTTAATTATAAAATAATGAAACCTTTTGAGGAGCCAAATATTTAAATAAAATAGCAAAAATAATAACAAAACTTTTAAGTAAAAAAATTAAATAAAAAAAAGGTTTCGAATAAAAAATTCAACAAAAATAATTGAATAAAAATCTTTTAAATAAACGCAAAGCTTTAAATAATAAAATACTGAAACTTTTCGAGGAGCCAAATATTTAAATAAAATAGCAAAAATAATAACAAAACTTTTAAGTAAAAAAATTAAATAAAAAAAAGGTTTCGAATAAAAAATTCAATGAAAATAATTGAATAAAAATCTTTTAAATAAACAATAAGCTTTTAATTATAAAATAATTTAACCTTTTGAGGAGCCAAATATTTAAATAAAATAGCAAAAATAATAACAAAACTTTTAAGTAAAAAAATTAAATAAAAAAAAGGTTTCGAATAAAAAACTCAACAAAAATAATTAAATAAAAATCTTTTAAATAAACAAAAAGCTTTTAATTATAAAATAATTAAACCTTTTGAGGAGTCAAATATTTAAATAAAGTAGTAAAAATAGAAAAAAAACTTTTAAGTAAAAAAATTAAATAAACAAAAATAAATAAAAATAATAGAAAAAAAAATCTTATCAATAAACAAACATCTTTAAATGATATAATAATGAAACCTTCCGAGGGGCCAAATATTTGCCCATAAATCCGGCGACCTCGGCGCCGAGACTAAATCCAATGACGTGTAGCTTCGACATGGACACGGCACCCTGGTACTCGAGCCATTTGACCATTTTCCCAACGTGCGGTCCCACGCGTCTGCTGTTACCCACCGCTGTTACGTACCAAGGCAAAGCCGACAATTTGCCCCAATTCACGAGAATAACGTTGTAACGACCACGTCTCAGATACGCTGCAAGAAACAACGTTTACACCAGACGAAGAAAACATCCAAGACGCTTTGCTCCGATTCCCATGTACGCTTGTCCAACAGAATGCCTTTTCATTTGCGTCAATTACCGTCCTAATTGACCATACAGATACGAAAGTTCAGAAAAATTTCCTTTTTCAAATAATTTTTTAATCCAAACAAAGGGCAATACGATTCTTTGGGTTTGTTTGGGTTCCGATGATACCGTTTGACTCCTTGATGAATTTGATCGATCCGAGTCATTTTTTGGACGTTGCTGAATGAAAATAAATATGCATTTTATATGAGATTTTCGTGTCGTTAAAAAAAAAGCTTTCTAAGCAAAGAAAGTGCCTTTGGTTTGGGTTTGTTTGGGTTTATTTGGGTTCTTTTGGGTTTACTGTCACTTTGTGTTCTTTAATAATCATTCGTTGACTCCAATGAGGGATTTGGTCCACTCAAGTCGTTTATTGATCAATTAAATTTTACATGCTTGTTTGGGTTTGTTTGGGTTTGGGTGGATTTTGGCCAAAGAAATCTAATATTTCTGTTTGGGTTTGTTTGAACGTTGGCAAACGAAATCTAATACGTCTGTTTGGGTTTGGTTAGATTTTGGTTGAAGAATTCTAATATTTGTTTGGGTTTGTTCGAATGTTGATAAACGATAAATTTAATATGTCTGTTTGGGTTTGTTTGGATTTTGGCCAAAGAGATAATATTTGTTTGGGTTTCTTCGAAAGTTTAATATATTTGTTTGGGTTTGTTTGGGTTTGGGCTAAAGAAATTTAATGTATCTGTTTGGGTTTGTTTGAACGTTGGCAAACGAAATCTAATATATCAGTTTGGGTTTGTTTGGGTTTTGGCCAAAGACATAATATTTGTTTGGGTTTGTTCGAAAGTCTAATACATCTGTTTGGGTTTGTTTGGGTTTTGGCCAAAGACATAATATTTGTTTGGGTTTGTTCGAAAGTCTAATACATCTGTTTGGGTTTGTTTGGGTTTAGTCTAAAGAAATCTAATATTTCTGTTTGGGTTTGAAAAAGGGCTGGCACGAATCTTTCATATCCATATTATTAATAGCTCCAGAATACTCAAAAAATACCCCGATTAACAAATCAACGTTTTTTTTCCCCCAAACAATAAAAAGTCACCTTACTTTTTGAACGGACCCCAATATTGGCTCCAACTCCACGAAACTTTTTTCATTAATTTTTTCAGTCGAGTTCATTCGTCATTCTCACCGGTGGAGATTGTTCTAACCTCAAAAGCTTCCGATGGAGCTTGTACATCGTACTTTTTGAAGACGTCGTAAAACTTGTTTTGTACGCGTTACTGGATCTCGTTTCCGACGGTTACCACCAAACTTCCCTTCCCAACTTTTCTCCTTGCATTCTACAAGTGCCACTTGCGTTATATACCCCCCCCCCCTCACCTACATGCGCGGCAATAAGGATATAAACGTCGGGATATCATTGCAGGAGGATACACGTGGCAAAGATTGCCCAACGTATCCTGAAGAGTCTCAGACTTAGAGACTGGCTAGACAAATGGCTCCTCTCAGTGATGGATGCGAATGGGAGCAAATTTGTCAAATGGATTTTTCATGCTCCATGAAATAGATACGGAATAACGAAGAATGGAAACTTTCCGACTGTCCCTGTTCCGAAGCTCCGCGATTGGGGCAACGACTTCTTTTTTTCTTTCTACTTTCTCTGTTTTTGGATTAATATTATTATTATGAATTAATTAATTATTATTCATGGTTTATTTTTAATTTTTATATTTATTGTAATTGTTATTAATAGCTGATTTTTTATTTTAATAATTATTGTAATTATTATTAGTAGCTGATTTTTAATTTTAATATTTATTGTAATTATTTCTAATAGCTGATTTTTTATTTTAATAATTATTGTAATTATTATTAATAGCTGATTTTTTATTTTAATAATTATTGTAATTATTATTAATAGCTGATTTTTAATTTTAATAATTATTGTAATTATTATTAATAGCTGATTTTTAATTTTAATAATTATTGTAATTGTTATTAATAGCTGATTTTTTATTTTAATATTTATTGTAATTATTATTGTTAATAGTTTATTCTTCATTTTAATAATTATTAATATTATTGTGAAATGGTATTTATTGATCCAATAGTAAATACAGTATTTTTATTTATCGATTTTATATTTTAGGGAGTGAAGGGTTTTTAAATACTCGAGGATTTTTTTGACGGAAGGTATCACTGTGAAGGGTTTCGAAGGATTTCAAATTTTCCAGACCTTTCAAGGATGTTTTTTTTTATAAGGCTTCATTTTAAAGTGTTTTTAATGGTATTAAAGCGTTTTTAGAGCCTTAAGAGTTGTTTTTGTCGTAATAAATGATTCTTAAGGATTTTAAAGGGTTTTTAATGGTATTTTAAAGTGTTTTTAGACCCTCAAAACTTTTTTTTTGTCAAAATTCATTACTTCCAGGGTTTAAAAGGGTGAGAAATATTTAAAAATAAATTAGGGTTGTTTTTGTCAGAACAAATTATTAATAAGGATTTTGAAGGGCTTTAAATGGTATTTTAAAGGGTTTTTAGACCCTCAAAACTTTTTTTTTGTCAAAATTCATAACTACAAGGGTTTTAAAGGGGGATAAATATTTAAAAATCAATTTTGGCTGTTTTTGTCAGAATAAATTATTATTAAGGATTTAAAAGGACTTTAAATGGTATTTTAAAGGGTTTTCAGACCCTCAAAACCTTTTTTTTACAAAATTCATTACTTCAAGGGTTTTAAAGGGTGATAAATATTTAAAAATAAATTAGGGCTGTTTTTGTCAGAATAAATTATTATTAAGGATTTAAAAGGACTTTAAATGGTATTTTAAAGGGTTTTCAGACCCTGAAAACTTTTTTTTTGTCAAAATTCATAACTTCAAGGGTTTGAAAGGGTGATAAATATTTAAAAATCAATTTGTGAATAATTGTGAGATCTGGTCAATTGGCAATTCCCAATATACATTTTTCGAATCCTAGTAGGTCTACGCATATCGTTATATTTTTTTCGTCATATTTTACCGTCGCGTATCGTCATTGAACTTCGACCTGGGGCTCGTTCGCCATAGCCATGAATGTAGACGACTGTTGGTACCTTTCTGTCGAAGTTGCTTCTTCTCAGACTCCAAGGATTCGTGGGTGTCAGGATGTGTGGTCGCTTGGGATTGCGTCTTTTTTACATACGAAAACAAACAAAAGTAATGTTTTTTATATTGTTTAGGTATAAATCCACTCAAGGGACTTCCCATGATTTAGGGATTTTTCATAAATATTTTTTAACCCATTTTAATTCATTTAAATATATAGGGTGTCCCACGACACCATGGGACATGTAAATCTCGAAATAATTATTATATTTAGATGTTTAGTGCTACATCGCAAGTCTGTGTCGATATATTTTTATACCTTGAAAACAAACCCACCATTTAATTCACCTTGAACTCTCCATTTCTATAAAAATGTCAAAAAATATATTCCAGAATGGTTTTTTCCATTTTCCCAGTCTAATTTTGTACTTTCGGCAAAAACTCGGGCATATTCGTAATCAGCGGAAAATTTGCGATTAAATAGACACTTTTAATGCTTCAAAAACGGAAAAAAAAATTTTTCGGCTTCCCCAGCCACTTTTCCGAAATCTTGAAAATCACGAAATTTCAAAAGGTCGTAGAGTGAGCCCCTTATATGCTATGGAGATTTATTTAGTGGGTTTGGAAAAGGTTTTTGCCTAACTTAAATAATGGCGTTGGATTCGTATCGATATCTCTTATAGTTTCCCCGGAAAGTCCACTTGAAAAATGGCAAAAA
>JAPYZI010007418.1:0-15321 GCA_030523105.1 Ophioninae sp. A BG-2022a
TGTCCATAGCATACGAGAAGCTCACTCTACGACCTTTTGAAATATCGTGATTTTTGAGATTCCGGCAAAATGGGCCTGGGAGGTCGAAAAATTTTTTTTTTCGTTTCGATACTCTTGAAAGAGTCTATTTGATCGGAAATTTTCCGCTGATTACGAATATGCCCGAGTTTTTGCCGAAAGTGGAAAATTAGACTGGAAAAATGGGAAAAACCCTTTCTAGAATAGTTTTTAGACATTTTTGCCTGCTGCAGCTTACGGTAGTTATCGTAGCGACGGAGGTTACGAATTAGCGCAGTGAACAAGTGACAAGTGACGAGTCAAAAGAATAGCGAGAATATTGTTAAACTGAATTTTCTTGACGGTCGATAAGATTTTGATGTCTGGTGGTACATTTTTGTCCCATTTGTGTGAACAATTTCGAAAACCAATATCTCCGCAATTTCTTCATAAAAGTAGATTAAACAAAGCTCAAAATGCGTACTTTTGACTGCTTCAGAGGTTTATGCTCGGGAAACATGTGAAAGTGCAGTACGATGGATCGTAGCTCGCAATATCTCCCATGGCAACCACAAACTACACAATTTTTTTCAAAATTTTGGTAAACGCCGAGCATGTTCCTCTTACAGCAAGCATCCTGCATACACACAATAAATTTCATTCCAAACGGTTGAAAAGTATGGGAAAAATTCGATTTTTAAATTTCGATATGGCTATGAACGTGTTCGTCATTCCCTTAAGTATAATGGCTAGGACTTAAGCGCAATAAAGGCAACAAAAAATAGAGAGATTGAGAGAGAGACAGAGAGAGAGAGAGATTGAAAGAGAGGGGGGGGGGGAATGTTAACTGGCTTGAAAGGGATCACGAACGATGCCTGAATGACGATTCTATTCATACAGTATGATAAAGAAGAGAGACGGACATAGGAAGGAGACAAAAGTCTCGGTGATCTCTCGTAGTCGAGAACAAGAATGGCGAATGGACGTCGTTGGTGGTCACAACTCGTAAATGCGATATAGAGTTTGCACAGTCATCAAAACTCCCTTTTCTTTTTCGAAATATATCTTCCCGCTTGATTCCAGTTGCGCTAAATAAGACACGCGAAATCCTAGGATCGTAGAAAATTAAACGTTGATAGAAAAAAATCTCGTTTGCTGATCAAAGTCATTTTGAAAACTAGACTTATATTTTTACTTCTCGCGTGAAAATCAAGTTGAACAAATTTTCGTAAAGAAAAGTGATTATGCGATCTTAGCTTTCTAGCTAAAATCGATTTTTGTTAATTCCATCCAAAAATTCGATAAAACTTTCCTTGTTCTTCTCGATTTTCTAATCGAGAAGAAAAAAAGATTTTTTTTCGCGAACTTTCGTTTCTTCAATCTACGAATTTCGTGTTTACGAAAAAAAAAAATTTAATCAAATATGTTACGAATAATCGTTTGATCGCTGCCATAAAAAAAGTGACAAAAAAGACAAAAAATCAGTTTTAATAAGATATAATAAATAATAAATAAATAATTATTAAAAAAAAACGAGATTTAATAAGATTTAATAAATCATAAATAAGTAATAATAATACAATTAATAAATAATATAGGTTAATAAAAATATAAAATAAATAATATAAATAAATAAAAATAAATAATTATAAAAAATAATATTTCACAAATAATAAGGCAACGAATGAGATAAGAAGGAAGCGAACGCTATTTCGGCGTGGGTGGGAATGAGTAAAGCTAAAAGGAGCTCGAGGGACGAAACGACGGTCGGTCTCGACTTGGACGCGGGCAGACCGGATCTGAACTAAATGAAAACTTTCGCCGGGCGTTTTATGACTTTGAAACGACGTCAGGAACGTTTTTCAACCGTTTGGTCATGAGAGCCAACGAAAAAATCGGCATTGCTTTATCGAGTGTTAAATACTTTTGGCTTCCCGGTTGAAAAAGCTTGGAATTCCCGTAAATATATTATCCTTGGTACTTTTCCTCAGGTTCTAGGTCGCCGATCGAGCGCTGCCAAAATCATGCCAGATTAAACGAAAAACTATTGAAACGAGATCGCTTGGTGAATTTTTTATTTGTTCAGTTTTTTTTTCCGAAAATCCGTGATGATATTTGAGGCACCTCAATCACGTAATATTCATATACAGTATGATAAAGGGTCATTTTTTTTCTTCGCGTTAAAACACCCACAATTATTCATTAAAAAATCTGCAACATTCATGGTTTTTCTTCAGAATGTACTTTTCAAAGGGATATTTGTTTGTTCCTTTATTATTCTGATTTTTAATTTTTTTTTTCACAAATATTGAGCAGCCTGCGAAAAAAAAAGTTTTTTTTTTTTTCAAAAAAATATAGAGTAGGTAATAACTATGGGAACATTTTTTTCTATAACAGTTTCTCAAAAGAAAAAGATTGCTCTTTACAGAAAGAATTAGGGTTATGTTCATGTAGGGAATAATTATAAAACAAATGATTAATTATGATTAATTACTTGTCAAGAAGAAATAGTTGTTTTTTTTTTCATTTTTCTTATTTTTAATACTTTTTGTTTTCAAAAAAATATAGCGTAAGTAAAATATATGATAAAATTATTATCGTTGGCAGTTTCTCAAAGGAAAAAGATTATTCTTTACAGAAAAAAACATTATATTCATATAGAAAATAAGTATAAAAAAACGTAAATGATTAATTAATACGATCAATTACTTTTCAAGACGAAATAGTTGTTTTTTTTTCTTTCTCTTAATGATAACACATTTTATCATCAAATATTGATAATATTAAAAAAAACAAAAACATATTTTATCAAATCAAATCTAGCGTAAATAAAAATACAGAGAAAATTGTTATCCACGTAATTTTCTCAAAGGAAAAATATTGCTCTTCACCGAAAGCAAATTTAATAATCATATAAAAAATAATAACATAAAAACGAAAAGAATTAATTAATATGATTAATTACGATTAATCATATAATTACAATGATCGAATAATGAAGAAATATTAGAAATTCCGTAATGAAAATATGGTTACAAAGGTTGACGAAAATAATTGGTGTACCGTTCATCGTGACTCACCCTGTAAATATCCGTGATCCGAGATGCACGAGGAAAAAGGGAAGTAAAAAAAAAAAGAAAAAAAAAAACGAAGCCACAGGAAGCCAAATACGTACGAAGGCTCGTTGGCGGATGTTTTTGGTACACGCTTGGAGATCCTCACCCCGAGGATTCTTCCTCCGCGTCCCTCTTTGGATTCTCGTTTGACCGCGGTAAAAAAAGAGTGAAAAGATCGGGGAAGAAGAAGAGAGAGAGAGAAAAAAAAAGGAAAGAAAAAGCACGTGGCGGTAGGGTGGATCTTCTATATTTGGGCTCGCGGTGTATAAAACAGCCGCGAGGGGTCGATGCGTATATGTAGAACTCGATCTGCACGAAAGCCCTCTTGGTTGGGTTTGTTACTCGCAATGAACGAACCCAAGGCACAATTTCTCTCTCTTTCTATCTTTCTCTCATTTTCTCTCTCTTCTTGCTTCACCCCCTCGACCCCTGCCATCATCATCCGCGTTGATTTTTTAAATCCTGTTTTTCATCTCGTTCTATCTTTCTTGCTCTTTCAACAGCAGCGAGCCACCACTCAGCAATTTTCCGTAATTATTATATTTATCTTTCTCATTCACTTAAGTCACGGCGTACGAGAATCCCCACCTCCAACAGCCATGCTCATTCTTCACTCTCGATTTTCTGCATCGTCTACCTTGCCCCCCCCCCCCCCGCCCTCGTCGCTCTTTTTCAAATATTTGATGAATGAGGAATTGGCGGTGGAATCTAGCTTGCGTTCATCTTTGTCTAAATCGTCTTATTATTGGTATTATTATCATTACGCATATATATATATATATATATATATGTGTGTGTGTTTTTAAGTTTAAGTTTAAGTTCGAATTATTATATTGTTTTGTTATTTTGTTACTTTCACTTTTCATACGGGTTTTTGGTTTGGGTTTAAGTTCTGGTTGCGCTGTTTTGTTTATTTTTCATATTTGATTTTGATGTTTTACATTTGTAAAAAAATCAAAATCACATTTTTTTGTTGTTTACATTTTATTTGATTTCCTTGTTTACTTTTTTGTTCACATTTTGTTTGATTTTCTCGTTTTATTACATTTGTTGCCTTTTGTTATTGATTTATTGATTTATTTATTTTATTTATTTTATTTATTTTATTTATCTTATTTATTTTGTTTATTTTTTTTTTTTTTATTTTTTAATTGCCTGAAAGTCCGCCGGGGCATATTAAAATATATCAATCAATCGATTAATCAGTCAATCAATAAATCTCTCTCTCTCTATCTCTTCTTTTCCTACCAACCATACTCCTCGAATTCGAAAAGAATTTTCGTTTCCCCGAACAAATTTATTACACTTTGTTATCGTTACGAATGTGAAGACGTACGGGCATCATCTTCCACGCTGATGCGTCTTTTGTCTTCACTCTCGATTATCCATTTTTCCATTTCGCACTACGAAAAACATCGTCAAATAGTAAAACGAGTAGATAGGTATAACATTTCGATAATTGTATAAAAAATATAATTTAAAAAGAGAACATTTAAAAAAAAATTCTTAGTTATCTAACACAATTTTTTCTGAGCAAAATAAGCTCGAAAAAATCTCACGCTTTATGAAAATTTGTAAAAATTCAAAGGACAAAACCTACAACCTTTTTCGTTAACCTTCTATACCAATTTTTGTACCGTGGAGTCTCGATCTATTTTTTTTTTTCCTTTACGGTTTTTTCCATCTCTCTCTTTCTCTCTCTCTCTCTCTCGACGTTTCTCGTCCTGTCATCTTGTGTAACCCTGCGATAATTCAACGAGCACAAAATGGCCTGCAGAAATGTGAGGAGACTGTGAAAGAGCCGATGAGAATGACCAGAAAGAAGGAACCTGCAGTAAAGAAGCTCCGACGGTCCAGCAACTCGGAGAACCACCAGCAGCAACTTCACTCCGATGTTGCTGCTGCTGTTGATGCCGCTGCTGCTGTTGCTGCTGCTGCAGTCCCGGAGGTGATGACCTGCTCAAGGCCACCCGCTCCCCAAGATCTTCTTGGCTCTCTGGCTTACTCGCGATGCCCTCATCGACGAACAAAAAGATTGCAAAAGGAGGAACGATTCTTTGTGTATGTGTGTGCTCATTTGTGTTGGTAACTGAGAAAGAGAAAAAAAGAGAGAGAGAGAGAGAGAGAGATGATGATAATAATGATGATAAATATTAATATGCCCCAGTGAGCACTTTCGGGCAATGTAGTGCAGTATACACAAATAATAACAAAATATAAGAGCAGAAATAAAAATGATATACCATGGAATTAATAAAAAATAAAAATAAAACTAAGGACTAAGCAACTAAAACTAAATTTAATAAAATAATGATACATTAAAAACTAAGTAATACAAATAAAAATATTAATAATAATAATAATAAGAATCACTTAGAGAGATTGATTGATTGATTAGTTTAATATGCCCTTGAATACTGTTCAGGCAAATAATACAGTAAAGCAGTACAATCTTTATCTTAATAATTATAAAACAATATATAATGGCTGAAATTGAAATATAACAAAAATAGTAACCATAACTGAACTAACTAAGAGAGAGAGGGAAATATATTTATTATGCCGCAGCACGCTGTAAGGGAAAGTATAAAAAATAATTATTTAAAACAAAAAAGAAAAAATAAATAAAATACAAAAATGCCACAACCAGAGAAAAAAAAACAAAATGAATATAATAATAATAGAAAAATAACAGTAATAATATAAAATAATACTAATAATATTGATAATTATAATAATAATTGTAGGAAATAATTGTAGGAAGAGAGAGAGCGAGAGAGGGAAAAAGAAAAAGAGCAAGAGAGAGAAAGAGAGAGACAAAGATATAGAACGAGAGAGAAATGATGATGAAGATTATGTGATTTATTATGCCCTGGTATAACTATGGGGCAAAAAAAAAAATACAAAAAATAATAACAAACAAACTTAAATATAACGTAAGAATATAAATCAAGAAAAATTATGATAATTTTAACAAAAACAATAATAATAATTAATAATTAAATAACACGCCTAGTAAATTCTAGAGAGAGAGAGAGAGAGGGGGGGAAAGCGGAGAGACAAAGATAGAGAGCGAGAGGAAACCAAAGAAATAAAGAAGATAGACAAAGACATGGAAAACGATAATGTTATCATTATCATTATATGTTTCTCTGCTCTCTCTCGCTCTCTTTCTTGCCATCCACCTCTCTCCTTTTCTCAGTACAATCTTTTTTTTTGTCATCGTCGATTTCGAGCTCCGCCAGAGTCCATCGAAATTGCACGAGATCCCGTAGGATTAAAGAGAAAAGGAAGGCAGCGAAGAAAACGAGTAGAGAGGACGCTTGCCTCGAACCGGACATCCATTTATCTTACGAATATTCGAATCTTGCATCGTCCGGCCAGTGGTCAACCACCCCGGGCCGATAAAATATACACGTATACTTTTCTACGGGACTTTCCATATGAATGCATCCTTTAATTTTTCTTTGCCATATTTTTTCGAAATTTAAAAAAATAAAAAAATTCTTTTTTCGATTTAAAAGAATTATTTTTATTTGAAATATTGATTATTTTGAAGCACATGTATCAACTGTAATTAATTAAAGTTTGGATACGTTTTAATCAAATTTATTATTGAAATAATACAAAATTTCGAAGGTTATAAATTTTCTGCAATTAAATGTACATTACTTATAATTATAATATTATATCTACATATATATATATATATATATATATATAAATTATTTATACACTTGTGAAATTAAATATAATTCTGTAAAACGTATTTCGTAAAAGTTTTTTCAAAACGTTGTTGAATCTCAATCAATTTGGATATTTGATAAATTTGACAATCAAATATTCGTCATAATTCATGATTATCGTAAAACCAAATATTTTTAAAGCTCATAGAAAATTTGATGAAAAACTCGAAACGAAATAAATTTTGTCGAATTATATTTAATTTAACGATTCAATAATTTCGAAAACGTATTATTTTGATAATATTTATATTAACTATAAATATTATCAAAATTAATACAAATTTTGATAAAACGCAGTCAATATACATGCTAATAAAATAATCACTACTCTGCCAAAAAAAATTTTTATTTCATAAAAATTTTTATTTCATAAAATTTTTATTTTTTATTTAATAAAAATGATTTTAATAAAAATACTCGTACTTAGCTGTATTTTAAGGATTTTTGCAAATACAACAGAAATGATTATTCGCCTATTTATGGTTTGAAATTTTTTGATTCGTTTCATATAGGTATTACAATAAATAAATTTTGCATGAACAATTTATAACTTATTTTCGAAAAAACAGCACGCTGCCACGAATCGACTCGTACATTTTTAAAGGGCGCGTTAAATCGCAGAAGGGCCTATCACCTCCGTCGTTTCACGTATAAACCGAGCCGGACTTAAGCCCTTCTGAATTTTAACGGTCACCATATATCCATATAAATGCGGAAGCGAATTTCTCCCGCGATCGTTCGACGTATGGGCACACACACGCGGACTATACCTGAAAACACTTATCCACTCGGTTGTACCGGTTGTACCCGAAAGACTCGAACAACCGGTGTCTCCTTCCATTCTCGTATATACATACTCGATGGACCAGTCGATCTTATGACACGGCCCTATTTCTTCTTCAATGGGAAGCAAAGGAAAGGAAGTCGATGGCGCCCGAGTTACACTCAAAATCAATCGATTCGAATTATTTTACAACGCTCACTATCGTTGATACAAATTCTTCGAGAAATCCTACTTACTTTTTACGTGTTCATATTTTTTCATATTTTCAAAACAGACATTTATTTTTTTTTACTTTTGAGAAAGGGAAAATGATTTTTGTTGCTTTCGACAACGGAAATGTGTTTTTATTTTTGTTTTTGTGACATAAGAATTTTTTTTTTTTTTTTTCGAGAAAGAAATAATGGTTCTTTTTTTGGTTTCGGGAAATAACACATTTTTCTTTTGAGAAAGAGACAATTATTTTTGTTGCATTCGACAAAGGAAATGTGTTTTTATTTTTGTTTTTGTGACATAAGAATTTTTTTGTTTTCTTTCGAGAAAGAAATAATGGTTCTTTTTTTGATTTCGGGAAATAACGCATTTTTCTTTTGAGTAAGAGACAATTATTTTTGTTGCATTCGACAAAGGATACATTTTTTTTTTGTTTTTACGAAATAAGATTTTTCTATTTTCTGTCGAGAAAGAAAAAATGGTTTTTTTTTTTGGCTTTCGACAAAGATGAAATCTTTTTTTTTTTTTAATTTCGAGAAATACCCGATTTTTCTTTTTCTTTCGAGAAATAACAACTTTTTTTTTATATGCTCGCAAAAAACAAAAAGATTCTTTCATTGCTTTCGTTAGACAAAGTTTTCTTTTTCGAAAAGAATATTACTTTTCAGCTTTTGAGATAAAACAATTTTCTTAAGTTTTCGAGAAAAAAAAAAAAGAATTCCTGTTTACTTTTCAAACCCGAATTATTATTTTACAGCTTTCGAGAACAAATTTGATATGTTTCAAACTTTGAAAGGAACAAAATGATTTTTCGCTGAGTTATAATAATCAAGTTAATACATTGACAGTTTAGATTTCGAAATCCATTTTCAAAAATCAATCGAAAACCGTTTCAAAACAGTATGACCAAAGTTTAGATGTTTAAAAAGATACTCCTGTTACCTAAAACTGGACCCTGATCAATATCCCAATTTTTAGCGAAAAAACAAAACGCCCAAACGACTCTAGTTTGAAAAATCATTTTTAAAATTCACTAAACGAATGATTATCTCCAATTAATTTTTCTATACCCAAACAAACCCAAACAAACCTAAGTAAACCCAAACAAAGGTAAAAATAGACAAATTAATTGGAGACAATTATTTGTTTAGTGAATTTTAAAAATGATTTTTATATATATAAACATGACAACAAATAATTTATTTATATTTTATAAATAAATATATATTGGCACAGTTTATTCAACGATCGTTTTAACTTCGAACAAACTTTAATTTTATCACTTATAGAGAAATATATCGAATATCCAGTCACCCTGTATACGCGTTCAATAAACGTACGGCAAAGGGGGGGGGGGGAGGTCAACTGATGTCAATCATACAAATGCAGCTGTGTCAATTCCTACGAATAGAAAAAGCGATCGCGAAATACCAAACTCTGTCATCTTCGAATCCTCCTCTCTTGTTTCCAAACTCAAGCGTTCAGGGATCGTCTTTCAAAACAAGGAACCGAAGTTCTAAAAACCTCGTAAGCTTTGACCTTGGGAGAGCTCGAAACGAGCCACACGCGTTTTTCTAGCCGATTAATTGAAAGCGTTAATTTTTCCTAATTGAAACGTTCTTGTCTTCGTGTACGCCCAAGAATTACCCCCCCCCCCAAAAAAAAAAAAAAAAAAAAAAAAAAAAAAAAAAAAAAAAACAAAAAACATGACGTTCTCTCGTTATTCACGTTGCAGAAACGATCGGTGATGTGACGAAGCTCGATCGCGTGAGGCGAATAAGCAAAGAAACCGCCGGTACCCTGGACGACAAACTTGGTGAGCGTCCAATCTGATTTTTAACGCTCCTCTTTTTATTTGTATTTTTATATATATATATTTTTTTTTTATTTTTATTCTTCTCCGTTTACCGTTAAGGGCATGACGAACATTACCACGTGACACTCGAGTGCGAGATAGATTGTAACAGCAATTTTTTTATTTTTCATTTTTACATTTTAGTTTTCATTTTTACATTTTAGTTTTCATTTTTACATTTTATTTTTCATTATTATATTTTATTTTTCATTTTTATATTTTATTTTTCATTTTTATATTTTATTTTTCATTTTTACAGTTTATTTTTCATTATTATATTTTATTTTTCATTTTTATATTTTATTTTATATTTCTTATTTTTTATTTTTACATTTTATTTTGTATTTTTACATTTTTTACAAACCTAATAATTGCTCACTTAACAAACATCAAACATCGAGACGTTCGAGACCCAACAAGAGCAAACCGATCGAACGTGGCTCCGTGCAAGCTCAAAGCACCCGTCGACGCTGCCAGTGTTTCCGCATTCTGTTGTCCTATTTCTGCTTCGAACGGACGATCCCGCTTCATGTTCTATCGGTGCGAAAAAAAGAAAAAAAAAAAAAAAAGAAAAAAAAAATTGAAAACCAAAAAAAAATCGCCTCTCACTATCCATTGTCGCCGAGAGGGATCGACGGAGTCGACGACTCGATTACTATGTGCCCATTGATCCGTCAATCTTCCTACGCTTTTCTGCTCCGCGCTGCCCGTTCGAGCCAAACTGAGCCAAACCCAAACAAACTAAATAAACTTTCGTTTCATCTCACCCCGCCTCTTTTTCTTGCCCCTAGTCCCCCCCCCCGCCAAACATCGATTCCCTTTTTTTAGGGAGTTCCTTTACAGATTGAATATCCAATTTCTTAATTACTGTGGCAATTGACAATTGGACATTCACAAATAAACATTGGTTCGATTAAAAAAATAATGACGTTTTATTTTATTTATATATATATTTTTTTTTCGTCAAAGAAAACTTTGTAAATCTGCAAAAATTCATAGTTTATCCGTAGAATATACTTTTTAAGGGGTAATCGTTGTTTCTTTATTTTTCTTATTTTTGGTATATTTTTTTCATCAAATGTTGAAAAACTCGAGAAAAAAAAACGTTTTATTTTTTTTTTATATAGCCTAAGTACAAATTATGGGAACATTTTATTTAATAGCAGTTTCTTAAAGGAAATAGGTTACTCTTTACAGAAAAAAAATTATATTAATGTGGGATATAATTATAAAATAAAATAAATCATTAATTAATTAATTCTTTTATTTTAATGAATTAACTATACGTTCGAGAAATTTCGGAATTAAATTTAGTTGCTGAATGAAATTAAAGCTGCTTAATTTAGTTGACGAAGAATTAATACAAAAATCGATAAAAATTTAAACTATTAAAATTCGTCATTACTTTCCAATCGAGCCAATGATTGAAATTCCCTCGCTCTACACCAATACACCAATTTTTTAATAATTAAAGTAGCTTATTTATTCAAATATTTTTGATTTTACTTATTTATTTATAGAAGTTTAAATTTTTATCGATCTTTTTATTAATTCCTCGTCAACAAAATTTAGTTGACGAGGAATTAATTAAGCCGTCAACTAAATTAAGCTAAAATCGATAAAAATTTTAATTTCGTCAATAAAAAAAAAATCGATGAATATTAAAATTCGTCATTACTTTCCAACCGTGCCAATGTTTGAAATTCCCTCACTCCACACACCAATAGGAGTAGGTTGAAGTTCAAGTACGTGATTCTAAGTTTGCCATGTCGCGATTTTCCCTCTCTCTCTCTCTTCCTCTTTTTTTTTTCTTTTTTTTCCGCGTGTCTCGTGCGAACTCGCCGAGGTGGCTTGCCGGTAAGCTTGCCGGAGGTATAAGCCGAGCGGAAGCTGGCCTCGACGAGCAATGTCGTCCAGTCTCGGCGCAGCCTCCTAACCGGCAAGAGATCGGGCGACGTCGAGAGCCTTTGTGCGCCTCTCGAAGCTTCTCACCGATTCTCTCGCGAGCGCGAGACACTATCGGTCGAAAAGCAAAAATTTGAAAAAAAAAAAAAAAAAAAAATTTCGCGAAACGCTTTTCCGAAAAAAAGAAAAAAAAAAAAAAAACACAAAAAAAAAACAAAAAAATACGTAGCTGTCGAACGTCGCCGCGAAATAGTGAATTATTATGATTCGGAAACGCCCGCACGAACGAATGCAAATTTCGAAACATATTCAGTGCTCGCTGTGATCGTAAGAAGCGAGCATCCTCGTTCAACGACTCCGTCAATTTTTAACGGATTAATCCCGAATCAGTGAGAATTTTGTCGCAAGCTTAGTTTTTTTTTTTTTTTTTTTTTTTTTTTTTTTTTTTTTTTTTTTTTTTTTTTTTTTTTTTTTTTTTTTTTTTTTTTTTTTTTTTTTTTTTTTTTTTGACGATTTTGATTCAGGGTCAAATATTTGCACTCTCACCAACCGTCGTTTACTCGACAATGTTTTATCGTGTTTGTCAAACTCTCGTCCCTTTATTCATTAAACGTCTTAATCCGAAGATATATGTTTTATCACATCGAGATTTCTTCCTTGACTCGATACTCAATTTATTCGGTATTTTAGACCCGACGGATATCAATTAAAATTAACATTTTCAAACAAGGTTCATTATGATGAAAATTATATTTTCAAATAAGCATGATTTCAATGGATATCACTTTTGCGAATGAATGTAATTATTATGAAAATTGAATGTTTAAATAAATTTAAATTCGATAGAATGGTAAATTACTATTCTTACCCAAACATAATCAATTTTCTCTTTTAGATCGTAATCCAATATTCCCATCGAATTTTCATAGGCCAAAAATATTCTAGGACGAAAAACTAGAGCCTTGTATTTAAAAAAAAAAAATTTTTGATTCCTGGAGAAAACGTTTTTTTTTTTTTTTTCATTTACGAAACGATTTATAAAAATGAAATATTTCTTCGTTTCAAAAACAAACTCAAACGAACAAACAAAATCCCTCGAATATATTCCAGCGTGACAGAAAATGGAACTTTGAGCATCGTCTTTAAAAAATCTTTTCGAATCCTCGCCAAAGGGGTTTTTGAATTCGATCAGAGAAAACTGAGTACCATTTTTCCCGTTGATGACCAACTTCGAGGATTGAAAAATATTTTCGTCCTGAAGGAAAACAAAAAAAAAAAAAAATTCCGACGAATAAATGTTTCGTCGATTCTACTGTCAAGGGAATGAAAATAAAGCTGCGATTCAGTGGCTTAACCATATGGTCGATGACGAAAACACGTACGTGTGAATAAAATAGACAGGAGAAGACGCGAGCGCGCACACTCGCGCACTTATGTCAACGTGACGCACGCTGATACCGAAACGGAGTAGGACGATATCACTACTTTTTTTTTTCCCCTCTTACTCATCCTCTCATCAAGGCACGATGAAAACAACAATGAAAGAAAAAAAAAAATCTGAACGATACATCGATATTTAATATCTATGCGTCAAACGTTACTCACATATATTCGTATTAACCCTTTGTAGCCCAAGATCATAAAATTGTTAATTACTTTGGAATATGAAAGGTTTAAACAAATAAAAAAAACACGTATTTCTCAAAAATTCAAAAATATCTATTATTTATTTATTTATTTGGCATTTTATATTAATTCCAAATTATTATTAATTAATTAATTAATAATAATTTGGAATTAATATAAAATGCCAAATAAATTTGGAATTAATATAAAATGCCAAATAAATAAATAAATAATAAATATTTTTGAATTTTTGAGAAATACGTGTTTTTTTATTAATTAATTAATTAATTAATCTGGAATTAATTCCAAATTAATATTAAGTGCTTAATATACTTTATATACAATAAACAAATAATATTAAGGGACTTAATATTCTTGGGACTTAATATTAACTCCAAAATCTTCACTTAATAATAAGTGAATATTTTGGAATTAAAATACCCGAACAAACGATTTAATTGAGATGCAATCGTGTTATCTATTATCATTATTATTATTATTCACATTTATTTCACTATTCACAATTATTATTATTATTATTAATCAAATTCATTAATTCAACAATTCACAATTAAAATTATTATTTCCATTCACATTCATTTCAATTACTATTATTATTATTATTATTAAAGACAAAAATTTTGCATCTTTTTTTTTAAAAGAGGGCTCGAAAAATCATTTATCAGAACATTTTTTCGTCCCAAAAACATCGCGCGGTACCCTTAAAAAAAAAAAAAGCATCGTCGCGTTCTAAAAGTCACCCTGTATATGCAACCTTGCGATTAGAGGGATCGACTGCAAGGCGCACAGTGCCCAGAGGAATGTCAATCGTCGTTCATCGAGCAAACTCATGCCACTCATCGTTTGTACGTACACACTAAATACATACATGGCAAACAGAAACGAGTTTTTCACCGGTTGTGTGTACAGGTATAAGTGGTTCCGGCGATTGGCTACCTAGAGACGAAAAAAAAAAAATACGCGCTTCAAGCCAAGCTTGATTCAAAGAAAAAAAAAAACCTTAAAAATAAATAAATTCCTTGATTGACACGGAGGTATTTATTTTAATGTCGCAAAGTCGGTTTTCAAGTGCGTTTCGATATTTAAAAAGTTCACATTCTTAATAAGGCGATGTATCCGTCACGTCGCTTAAAAAAAAAAAAAAAAAAGAAATGCCACGCGATTTTTCCCAGCTGACTCGACGAACGATTCGATGTGATTGATATAAGTATTATACAAACAAAGAAAAATGTTTGTAACGAGAAGTCGCAGTGTTATTGATTTTAAAAAATTAATCTTTAAATTGATAAAAAATTGTATTTAAATTGAATAATCAATTTGTCCAGTTCAATTATTATTGAATTAAATTGTTATATCGATTTTATGAAATTAATCTTTGAAATGATAAAAACGTTATTAAAATGAAACAATCAATTTGTTTAATTATATTATTACGTTATTATAAATGTTAATTGTCATTACAAAACGTTACTTAATATCATATAATAAAGTGTCTTTTATAAACTTTATAAAAGTATATAAAAAAAAACATTATTATAGACTTTATAAAATTAATAACATTTTTACACATCATTGCGTTTCGACTCAATTTTTTCGTTACCTCGTTTAAACATTATTGTTAATAACATTGTCACTATTAATTCTAAAATAGTCTAGCCTGCGATAAACCTTCCAAGCCCACGTATACCGGATTCCTCTCAATTTATTCGGCCGAAGCAAAGAATTTTTAATACACACACACACACACAAGCACACTCAGTGAGCAAAACGAGTCCGTACGTGGAGGCTCGTTGAGGTACAACGATAAGACGAGCGCAAACGCTACCACCTATATCCTGGTAACTTAAATAAAAAAATAAATAAATAAATCATAAGGTTTTTTTAAAAAAAAAAAAGAGAGAAAAATTCTTCGACTTCGAATTGTTAATAAATTTCGCGGCCAGGACATCGAAGTTCTCTATCATACTTTTTTTTTTTTTTTTTTTTTTTTTTTTTTTTTTTTTTTTTTTTTTTTTTTTTTTTTTTTTTTTTTTTTTTTTTTTTTTTTTTTTTTTTTTTTTT
>JAPYZI010007426.1:0-16331 GCA_030523105.1 Ophioninae sp. A BG-2022a
ATTTTGTTTACGATTGAAAATTGGTTCTCGCGAAAGACGAAGGAAAAAAAAAAAAATAAATAAAACAAGCGTTCCTCCTTCTTTTTCGCACCTTCGCGTTCGAGCGATCGTTTTTCATGAATTTTTTCGTAATTTTTCTCTCTTTTTTTTTGTTTTTGATTTTTCTTGATCGCTTTTATTATTTTTATTTATTTTTTTTTTTTTTGAGGGAGGTTTCTTCGCGAAAAGGGCGAGAATAATAGAAAAGGATTTATCTCTAGGAGCGTGTTCCAACCAGTTCCGGGAATCGCGAAGGGAATATAAAAATCGGTAGGATGTTCCGGACTAGTTTTTTTTTTTTGTTTTTTTTGTTTTTTTGTTTTTATTTTTTATTATCTCTCTCGCTATCGTTCCGGTCTTCGACGACGAGCTGAAAAGTCGACGAAAAATCCAATGGGAAACAAAGACCGTTTTCTCTAGTCGCTAGAAGAGAGAGAGAGAGAGAGAGAGAGAGAGAGAGAGAGAGAGAGAGAGAGAGAGAAAAAGACAAGCCGGAAGGAGGAACGAGAATTCGTGGAGCGAGGAGGAAACGATTCGGCACGCAAATACGACGTTAACGTTAGAGAAACGTTTAATTTGACGTGACCCGAAATGGCACGCGATCTCCCGTTCGACGCTCAAAAATGCCATACCCGAGGAGAAGCTTCGAACCTTTTCCATTCGCTCGCGAACCTCCTCGTTTCCTATCGTTCGACTTTTTCGTCCCCTTTGCGTCTCGGGACTACCATCCCGATCGTTTTTTTTTTTTCGCCGTAAGCCCTTTTTACGTTTCGCCACTATCCTCGTTTCAGGATTCGATATATTTTTGCTCTCTTTCTCTCTCGTTTTTCGACTTTGCCGACGGTTTTGTTATCGGATTACGAAATAATGGATTTCTTTTTACTAGACCTAATATTACCAATTTCAACGAACCAGAGTTGCAAGGTTGATCGGGATCAACGATCGCTTGAGAATTTTTACGATTACTTAATTAATTGTACAAATTTATTAATTGTAAATTACTTAATTTACAATGACTTGTAAATTACTGTAAATTAATTTACAGTAATTTACAGTAATTTACAGGACGTCCTCACAGCTGGTAAAAAATTAATTTCCTTTTTTTACAAGAAATTAATTTTTAATTGTAAAAAGTTGTAAAAATTAATTTCTTATTTTAATTGTAAAAAATTGTAAAAATTAATTTCTTATTTTAATTGTAAAAAGTTATAAAAATTAATTTCTTATTTTAATTGTAAAAAGTTGTAAAAATTAATTTCTTATTTTAATTGTAAAAAATTGTAAAAATTAATTTCTTGTTTTAATTGTAAAAAAGTTATAAAAATTAATTTCTTATTTTAATTGTAAAAAGTTGTAAAAATTAATTTCTTATTTTTATTGTAAAATATTGTAAAAATTAATTTCTTGTTTTAATTGTAAAAAATTGTAAAAATTAATTTCTAATTAATTTTTACAATTTTTAAATAATCACGTAATAAAAAAACAACAGCAACAACAAACAACGAAAACTACAATATCAATCGTTGCGCACCGATGAAAGCTTCAACGATACAATCAGCTGGCTTTTGATAAGTTTCCTCGGAGTTGCGTACGGATAAACGAACATCGGAGAAAATACAACCAATTAGTTTCGTCCATACGAGCCGATACTACGAGAAGGAGGAACAGGGGAGCGGCGGATAGGACAGATAGACGATCTGACCTCGGATGACACACTGCGAGCTTCGAAAACTTTCACCCTCAGCGTTAATACCGATATTACGTTTGTACGAATGGCAATTGGTCGTTACGACGAGATAAAGAATACCGATAAGAAAAGTCAAACTAGATAAGCCAAATTAATACGTTCCTTTCAGGATTGCACCCTCCTCCGGGTTTTTGACGTCATCGGATTCGGAAACAGTCATTTCTACTATCGGATACAACGACCATCGTCCTTCGACGAGTTCTAATGTCATTTTTCTTCCTCTCATCCCCCTCCACCTCCCCCTTCTACATAGTGTTTTCTTTCCTCAGATAAACCATAAATTGAACGTTGTTGATCGATCGGTATCATCCGATCGAAACGTTTGACTCATCGGATGACGAAGATCCGGTCGTTCAACGAAAATTCAGTTTCGGAAAATCATTTTTTTTTTTCATTTTAATTATTTAGAAATCAAGAGTTTCAATTGTAACTGGGTATCTTCCAAAAATAAGTAGTTTTTTGTTGCTGTATTTATTTCGAAAGATTGTAGGAGAATAAAGAATTTTGGTTGAATATTCTTTTTCCGAAAATTATTTTTTATTTATTTATTTTTTTTTCAGAAAATAAATAATGATTTTGTAAATTAAGATTTTTCCGAAAATTGATATTTTTTAGTTATATTTTTTTCATGTAAATTATTTAACATGTTTTTTACTTTTTTTTTATATTAGTAACTTTTTCCGAAAATGATTTAAAAAATTTTTTTTTTTTTTTTCAGGAAATAAATAATTATTTTTTTTATTAAGATTTTTCCGAAAATTAATATTTTTTAGGAATATTTTTTTCGTATAAATTATTTAACATTTTTTCCTTTTTTTTAACATTAGTTTCTTTTTCCGAAAATTCATATTTTTGATTCATTTATTTCCCGAAAATAATTATGCTTTTTCTTTGCATTTATTCCGAAACAATACAAGGAAGCGTTGCTCTTTTCCTTATTCGTGGGATCGGATTTTGGCAGGCCATGAAAGACCGTTAACGAGCGCGTGTCACGACATACGCCATGGTTAAGGAAACCTCGAGAAACGCTGCGAGGGAAAAAGCTTGAAATCCCAAAGTTCGTGAAACGACGAAACTCGGGTAATCAATATAATATATATGTCTTGACTGACTAATAAGAGACGGTTTCGACAAGCAGTGCGTCATAGGAAAGATAAGGTTCTCTTCGATGTTTGGGATCATTGTGGCTTTTCGCCAAAGTCATAGCGAATAGATTTTCATATATCAAAATGGGAAAGTACGACGCAGTTATTTTGAGATCACATTTTTCGAACGTGATTTTGTATGACGAGAAGTATGAGAAATGATTTTTTGAAAATTGCTACTCACTCGCGTAGTTGGTTTGCCAGGCGAGGGATCCGCACAGAAGGGCCAGGGTTTTTCCGCTTCCCGTTGGGCTCTCGACTAGACAATGTTGTTGTTCTCTACACCCATTGATGATCTGCAGTAAAAAAGTAAACAGTAAATTGTACCAATGAGAATTCTCTCTTTATTGAATGTTCTGAATTTTCGTTACTCTGTTTTTCTCACAGCTGGCAAAATAATGTTTATGTGTCTTCGGATCTCTTTATCGTAGGCCTAAGAATCCGGACAACACTCTTTTAATGTAGTTCTCAATGAACTGGGTTTGGACTTCTGTTTAAAATATATTTTGATCAAATGAATTATCCAATATCCAAAGAAATCGAAAGGAGTACAGCTATTACTCAAGCAATTGCTAAATCGATCTTTAGATGTATCACAACTCAAACAAACCCAAATAAATATCCTGATCCAATAATTGATCGAATATCCAAAGAAACCAAAAGGAGTTTGGACATTCCGCAACCAATCGCTGAACCAATTTTAAGATCTAATGCATAAGTTGATTGGTTGCGAACGATCCTGCTTTTTCCTATCAATTGTTGTTGCCGTAGCTTACTTTTGGCATTGTCAAACGGACGACGTTGAAAGTATCTTCAGGTCTCGAAAGTATCAAGCTTTGGTAACTCGTAGACATTTAAACGATCAGTTCTCCGAGTATAGAGTTTACGCAATTGGGTATCCACTAACTTCCGTCACAGTTATTATTGCTATTGGAATTATAGGTTAAGCGAGTGAAAGGAGCAAAGTGGAAAGCTCACCGCGGTAATGACGGCTTCCTGACAGGGATACGGTTTCACAGGCATTTCAACAAGGATCCCGTCGATATTCAGGCTATGGTGAATCCTAACGGCAGGTTCATTTTCCTCCGCTTGAGACGGCAGCGAAGCTGAGATTTCGGAAGGATCGCTCAGCGAGGACTTTTCGTTGAAATCCTGGACTCTTTGAATCTTGGCTAGTCGAGGTGCCAGAGGTTCCTCATCTGAGGTTAACTCATCCTCGTCAGACGTCAAGTAAACCGTCTCTCGGGCTTTCCCCAGAAACATGGCGATTACGATTACGTCTTCCGGTTTGTTTCACGATTAATCGGAGGGTTTTTATGACGTTAAAAGCGAAGAGTTCGAGTGTTGCTGCGCTTTGTAGCTGTTAAGTTTGACGGTTGACTTTTGTTTCTTGCCATAACCTCGAAACTCGAAACTCAATTCAATCGCGGGGAGGAACTCGGGGATAATTGCTTCGTATTAGATCGTAACCTAAAACAGAAAAGGATTGTTTGACTTTTCAGCTCTGGAGATGTCTTTTGTTCTCTTTATTTATTCGTACCCGGTGAAGAAATTTCGCGCGCGCTTAAACGCAACAATGCCGGCACTGTATACACACGGGAGTGGGGAGAACCACGTGCCAACGAAGTGAGACGTAAATAGAAGGACAGTTCTTAGGAGCGGCTTGAAGACAAGTATTTTGCGACCAAAACTGCCGCCTGGCGGCGTCTCGAGCAATCAGCTGTTATGGACGGCGGCCGCAAAGTTAGCATCCCCGCCACTTTGAGTAATCGGCTTGTCAAAAAATATTCTAGAAAGGTTTTTTGCATTTTCCCAGTCTAATTCTGTACTTTCAACAAAAAACCGGGCATATTTGTAATCAACTGGAAATTTTCGACTGTACATTTGACGAATACAATCGAGATTTTGTCGGAAGCACCATACACAGCAAAAAAATCGTGTTTTTAGATGTTTTTTACGATTTTTTTATTGAAATTTTGGGTTTTTGGGAAAATTAATGGCAGATTCGTGCTCAGGGGATAAAATTACATCGAAATGGACCATAAAAAAAAATATTAAAAATCCAAAATCTTTTTCGGATTTTGGGGGAAAAATGTTTTTTCACTAAAACGTCAATAACTTTTTTCCCTTTAGGATTTGTTTCTCCAGTCTGCGCTCCATCTCTTCGTTATTATTTTCTCTTCAAATTGCTTTTTTAATAATTAAAATCCGATGATTTTTCGATTTTTGGCAGAATTTCAAAGTTGGACCATCGATTTTTGCAAATTTTTCCCAACGCCATTATCTAAGTCAGGCAAAAACCTTTTCCAAACCCACTAATCGAATCCCCATAGCCTACAAGAATGTCATTCTACGACCCTCTGAAATCTCGTGATTTTTGAGATTCCGGCAAAATGGGCCTGGGGGATCGAAAAATTGTTTTTTCGTTTTTTAAGTATTAAAAGGGTGTATTTGATTGGAAATTTTCCGCTGATTACGAATATGGCCGAGTTTTTGCCCTGTATATTACAATACCTATAAGAGGAAGCAGCTTCGAGAGCGAGAATGAAAACCGCCGTCAGCGCCACTACTCGAGAACTACCAATGGGGACAGCCCCCAGCGGAATCGGCACATATAATTCTTAAGAACTGTCCTTCTATGCACTGACTTCGTTGCACGTGCGGATGTGTCGAATCGACGATCCTCACGCCTCTACTGGATGAATCGGCAACGAGGATGCGCGCGCTTTTTGACTTTTGAAAACATAGACTAAGGTTTTTATTTTTTTAAATTAATTTCGCGATATGGAATCGGGTTAAATTCTGTCTGATCCTTTATCTTAGATTAGCTAAAACTTGATTTCATTAAATGTAATAAAAATTGATTTAATTAAAATTGATAAAATGTAATTACATGAAATTTTCTAAAATTAAATTAAATTATATATAATACAATTTAACTTCATTAAATTCTTCTGTACCAAATATATTCCCAAATTTGATTATTAAATATCCTAAACTTTGATGTCACTAATAAATAAAATTGAATAACAAATATTTTTATAAAAAATTCATTAAAAATATTTCACTTGACAATAAACGTCAATCCCTATCTATATTAAATTGTTTATACGAAACTATACGAAATTCCCCCAAAAAAATCAATGCTACCCTGTACCCTCTTCACAAAAATTGCGCCTGATAAATCTTGGTCACCGAGCTGTGAGTTATGCGTGCGCCAACGAGATGAAAGCGATGAAATATATTACAACGCTGTATGCGATTGTGTGCGCGCGCGTATGTGCCTCCGTAAGTACCGAAAGGGTCCCGCGGGGCTACATGCGATACAAGTTATTATTACGGAATGGAGCAAATTGCGTGTAACACCCCACTGTACGATTTTTTTTTCCGAATACAAGATAAAATTTCGCCACTCTTGAGCAACACTTTCGCCCACAATGTTCGTTGGAACTTTATATCTAGCATATAAAAAGTTATGGAACATTTTGTTATTTTTATAGAAAATATATTTTTATATATTTTCAAAAATACGTTCATTAATAAAATTACGAAACGATATTTATATTTTATTATTCATAAATAATAAATGAATTTTAATAATAAATAATCAAATAGTAAATGAGTTTATTCATAACAAATATAAGTATCAATAAACTTATAAAATAACCTTTATATTTTCTAATTAATAAATCATGAATCACTAAATTGTTTAGTCAAAAAATTATACGATTATTAATGGAATTGCAAAATGTCATTTAGACTTTATTACGACTTTATTACGATTGAAATCTAAATATTATTATTAAATCTAAATGTATTTAGATTTAATAATAATATTTAGATTTTATAAAAATCTAGATATTATTCTTATAAAAATCTAAATATTATTTTTTTTCAGATTTTTAGATTTTATAAAAATATAAATATTATTATTTTTTGAATTTTAGATTTTATAAAAATCTGAATATTATTATTATTAAATCTAAATAACAAATAATACAATCAGTATACAATCAGTGTTACAATCAGTGTAACAAATAATACAATCATTAATAAAATTAGAAAATAATATTTATATTTAATTATTTTTAATGTTTTACGCTCTAAATTGTTACGAATTGTTATTAGTACAATTAATAATATTCACACGGGTCCGAAATATGCTCCACTTACTAATACCCGCACGATCTCGTTAGACATGACCCCCACAGTTTTAATTACGATTGACCCGACAAGAGTTACAAGTATACATACGTACCATTGTAATTGGGAAGAACCTCGGTAATAACATTTTATATTGGACACTCACCGTACGAAACGTACCATCATTGATGTAATTAATTGCAGAATGCGTACCGGTCGCTCGTCTCGACGATTGTTTCGATTGCAATATTCCCAGGATAATCAACTATTCTTTTTATCAATTAATGATTCTCGTTAGAACCACGCGATTCTTCGTAGGATCGATTACTCGTTTTATTTTTATTAAGAAAATTTGTTAATGTTTGTCATCATTGTCGTCTCGTTATTATCAATTCTTTCAATGTTATTTTAATTCAATTTTATTTAAATATTATTACTGTCGTTATTTTCAATTGTTTTAATATTATTTCAATTCAATTATATTTCGATATTATTATTTTCGATATTTTCAATTGTTTCAATTTTATTGCTATTAAATTCTCTATCAATTTTATTTTTCTTTCGTTTCATTTTTGTTCAATTTAATTCTATTTCGATATTATTATTTTCGATATTTTCAATTGTTTCAATTTTATTGAAATTACATTCTCTATCATTTTTATTTTTCTTTCGTTTCATTTTTGTTCAATTCTTCCAGTATTATTTCAATTCTATTCTGTTTCAATATTGTTATTCTCGATATTTTTTAGTTTTATTTTACTTTTTTTCGTTAATATTTCAATTCTATTCTATTCCGGTATTATTATTCTCGTTGTTTTCAATTCTTTCAATATCACTAAAATTGAATTCTATAGCGATATTATTATTTTCGTTATTTTCAGTACCTTCAGTATTATTCAAATTCTTTTATATTTCGATATTGTTATCTTTGTTGTTTTCAATTCTCGCGATACGATTTCAATTCGATTCTACTTCAATTTCACTGTTCGTATTGTTTTCCATTGTTTCAATATTATTTCAATTCAATTCTAAAGTCATTATTTTTCGTTATTTTCAATTCTTTCAATATTATTTCAATTAAATTCTTTTAACATTATAATAATTATATTTTCTTTCTGTTATTTTCAATTCTATATAAATATTATTATTCTTGTTGCTTACAATTCTTTCAATTAAATTCTCTCAACATTATAATAATTATATTTTTTTCTCTTATTTTCGATTCTACATAAATATTATTATTCTCGTTATTTCGAAACGACTTTTTGCGGTTCTACGATAGGATCTGAACGCGATGGGTGACCGTTTCCACTCAAAGGAGATTGCAGTGACCAAAAAGCCCCGGAAAAAATTCTCAATAATTCCCGTGTCGTTAAAACACCCTTGACTCATCCCCCATTGGCCCTCGTAATCCTTATCGTCACAGAAACGTGGAATCGAAATACTCCGCCAGAATTTCGAGATATCTCGGGCACATTTCATTTTCGTATCTCTCGGTCACGACGATTCGGTCAGTCGTCCTCCCTTTCCAACCCCAATTCTCCCCCACCCCCTCTCCTCCATTTCCCCGTCGAGTCGTTTGCTTCTTTTTGAAAAAAGGGACAAAGTAAGAGGGACTACGAAAATATGAAATATAAATAAAACATAGTCGTCGGAAGAAAAAGAGCGAGTTTAGGGCGGGGGGGGGGGAAATCGTACATATATGTATGATATGAAAAAATGGCAACGGGAGATAAAGTCAATTCGCGAGATGAATACGAAATATGGCGCGAGAAGTGAACATACGAAAAACAAGAACCGAGGGAAGGTCTCATCGTCCGGCCAATGAACGACGACGAGGGCGCCTTTCTCGAGAATTTCGTTATACTCTGCTTTAGCCACTGAGCTTTGTTTTTCCGAACTCGAGTTACTTCGAGTACTGTCCTGAGGATCCTAATGTATTCAAAGTAAATTGTTCTTTCGTCAAAAGAGTATATATATATATATATATATATATATATATAAATAAGTGTATATTTTTATAATATATATAAACATGAAAAAAATTAGATATACAATATAAATAATAAATAACTTTTTTTTTAATGTGTGCATATATATATATATATATAAATTCCAAATTTTTCATCAACGTTTATTATCTTTAAATACACGTTTAACTTCGTTCCATCATCGTTAAACGATACAGTGTTTATTCGCTATTCACCAAAAGTGTACTCGTATCATCGAGCCATCGACCTTCGTTGTATTCAACGTGGAAAATAAATATCCGAATTAAACACTCGAAACGCATCAAATTTTTTTTGCAAAAGTATGTCACTTTAGGTAAAAAATAATGATGGATTTTTGTATTCAAGTTTGAAACGACGAAAGATACGTTTTTTTAAACTGTATCGTGTAAAACGATCGCAAGTTTCCGTATTTCGCAAAAAAAGGAAAGATCTTGCCGAATTATTTTCTTTTTCGAAATGGAAAAATTTTTTTCGTTCAGTTAGAGCTTCGAGGAAGACCCGGGATTTTTTTCCGATTTTTTCGAACGTTTTTAAAAAGTGAAACAAGCGAATGAAAATTCCTATTGATTCGGATAATCGAGGCTCTACTGTACACGAAAAAAGAGAAGACTTCATTAAGACGATAGGAGAGGCTTTCCCTCCGGTTTTCGAGGGTGTCGTCAATTCCGATTCCCGGCATTGATGTCCCACCCTTGCTCTTGATTTTCCTACGCTGATATCGAAGGTCCGAATCTCGTATCGTCACGGTAAGATAAAAAGGTAATTCTCGCGCACGCGCAATACCGAGCCACTGCTTTTGTAGCTCGACTCTAGGAGGATCCTGCAAATTGTCGTAGACCATATGTGGTCGGTTCTTATCATCCCCTGTGGCGCGTTAACCAACCCCTCCGATCCATTCGGCAATTTCCTTTCTCCCCATTCCCTTGTTTCGTATTTACTCTATCTATTCACGTTCCCGTTCGAATACTCGTGTCGATATTATCGAAACGGTCGGTGCTGCTCTCTAGCATGGCACTTCGCAACTTCCGGCAATTGAAACTCGAAAAAAAAAACTTTTTTTTGGAATTTTGAGGTTATGAACGAAGACTTTTTTTTTTGAATTTTTAGGTTATGAATAAAGACTATTTTTTGGAATTTTTAGGTTATGAATGAAGATTATTTTTAGGAATTCTAGGTTATGAATTAACACTATTTTTTGGAATTTTGTTGTTATGAATGATGATTATTCTGATTGATTTTGAGGCTATGAATAAAGACTATTTTTAGGAATTTTTAGGTCGTGAATGGAAACTATTTTTAGGAATTTTGAGGTTATGAATAAAGACTATTTTTCTAGAATTTTGAGGTTATGAAAGATGACATTGATGCAGGTTTTATTAGTCTTAATAGATACACTCTTAAAATACATTAAAATATTTTTCATATTGTATGTAGATAAATATTTTTATTTTGTAAAAATTTCATAAATATTTTTGTATATAAATAATTTACATTTATATTCATATATAAAACTACCTTTAAAAAACTCCATTCGAATACAAGATGAGCCGTCTAAAAAGACAAATTTTTCATTTTTAGTTTCGATGTATTTTTTTTTTCGATTTTCTCGAACCGCCTAAAACAATCGAAAAAAGAAAAAAAAAAAAACGTCTTTATTTTTTCCCAACAGAATATATCATTGTCCAATTTTCTACTGTACGCGAGTTTTCGTTCGATCCGATAAAATTCGTTCGCGGGTTATTTCGAGGACTTCCCAATTGACTCAAGCGTGATTTCAGGGACTCTCCTAATAAATTACGAAATCCCGAAACTCCGTCCCCGAAAATCGTTCCTCTCGAGCCTACAGGAGTCAAGCAACCGAGGAACATCGATCAGATGCGATCACGGTGGAATTAGCCGTCCCTAGCAGGACTCGTACCTTTTATTTTCTGTTTCTCTCATCCTCCTCGTTTCACCCTGGTACACAAGAGCCAAGGAACGAGCGAACTTCCCCGGAATTTGCCACACTCCAACCCCCCCCCCCCCCCCCCCCCCCCCCCCCCCCCCCCCCCCCCCCCCCCCCCCCCCCCCCCCCCCCCCCCCCCCTCCACCAACGAAGAGGGGAAACCCAATGGGAAACCGATACAGGCGTCGTACCTCATCCTGATAATCCCTCTCGTCCACTAAGGAAGAGCCAGGATTGATTGTTGATCCTTTATCGATCGGGGTTAAGCTCCTGACTGATAAAAATCGAGGGGTCACGAGAAAGGAATCAAAAATTTTTGGGACACGCGAAAAATCTTTTTTCGATCACCGAAATTTACAGTCCCCTATGGGACGCTTCAGGATGAGGCAAAAACCATAAATAGGAAGGGGTCCAAAGTAAAATTATGGATTTTGAAAAAGAGCAAGATAGTAGGTAATAAAGATAAAATATATGGAAGATTCTGATAGAACTGTTTTTATCAGAGTTATTAACATTCATGGAAATGTTAATAATTATTCGTATTTATTATTAGTTTCGTATATTAAATACGAATTTAATATATTCGTATTGTTATTATTGTACAATATTATTGTTATTATTAGAAGGAATCAAATATAGAGTGAAAGGTTGCTGATAAAATAATTATTGTCGGAATTAATATTGTAAATGTCGATAATTAAATTGCAAATTTAATCATTGATATTCATTGTTGGGGATAATTATTCGATTAAATGAAAAAAGAGAGTTAAAGTTTATCGATCGAATAATAATTATTAGAATTAATGTTAATTGTCTTTAATATCGATAATAATCCATATTAGTAATTATTGGGAGAAATCGAAAAGTAAAGAACAAATTTTCTAGTAAAATAATAATAACCAGAATTAATATTGATCATACTAAATATTAATAATAACTGACGATAATAATTATACCAAGAAATTAAAAAAATAGAAAGTAAACAAGTTCTGATCGAATAATCATTATCAGAATTGAAACTAACAGTTTCGAACATCAATAATAATTAATATTAACGATTAATCAAATAAATTAAATCAGAAAAAAATCAAATAAAAAGTAAGAAATGACTGGCCTAATAACAATTAACAAATTTAACAAAAATAATAATTACAACGCTTAAAATTAAATGAAGAAAAATAAAATAAAAATGTATTGAATCATCAAACGAAAAAAAAGAATCGTCTCATCCAATGACAGGCTTTTAAATAAATAAATAAAAAAAAACAAACAAAAAATTAAAATGTATAGAATTATTATTAAAAAAAAATATATATATATCGAGTTATTCAACGAGAAGCTTTTTATTATTTTTTAATAAAATAATATATAACTCATTGTTTATCAATTCCAAATTCAGTCGATTCGGAAAATACACCGAAAAATGTTATACTTTTTTTTCCCCCGTGTCTCGTACAAAACATTTATGATTTCCGAGGCGTTTCGGATTTCCGATTGTCCATAGAAGTGAGAGATGAAAGGGGCTTAGGGTCGTAGGATACATCGGTGGTAAATTAATCGGGCGAGACTGACATAGCGAGGGATTTTGTGATACGACGCGAATAAAAAAGAAATAAATAAAAAAAAAAACAATAAAAAAAGGAAAAACGAGTAAAAAGGAAGGAAAGGAAGAAAAGGATGGAAAAGAAGGAGAGGACGAAAAATCGAAGAAGCCTCATCCCTCCGTGACGCGAATGGCGAGTCACCCCCCGTCGCGTAATAAGTTTAGTTTCTGCGTCGAAAACCATAAAACGGGGAGTCTCGCAGCGTGATGCCGTGTCGACGAAGGCGTCTCCCCGATCTCCCAGCTTCCACCAAGCTTTCGGTCTTCGATCTTGGCTGGTCGCGTCCCACACGAATATACACACGTCCGCGCTCAAAAACCGCTTCACAGTACCTAGAGTCACCTCCGACCATCGATCAACGTTTTTTTTTATCATTTGACAAAAAAATATTTTTCCGTTCTCAACTACCAATGTCCTGATCCTGTTTTTGACGGATCCGTCGTTCCACCTTTGAATTATTCCGTCCACACGAAACTTTCACTATCGACCCCCCCCACCCCCCCCCCCCGCCCCCCCCCCCCCCCCCCTAACAATTTTGGTAATTATAATCGTCCCGTTGATAATTGGTAATTTTGAATAATATAGGGAATTGTCGGAAGAACATTTTATAATTATAAATAATTATATGAGGTTTAATAATTCACAAGTGGTTATTAAGATTTCGTTAAGGTTAATTTTGTTTAATTAAATTTATTCAGTTTGTTAGGATTTATTTTTATTTAATCGAGGTTCAGTAAGGTTTAATAATTAATAAATGGTTTGTAATTATGAATAGTTGATAATTAGTAATTGAAAATTAAAAATCATTAAAAGCTGAAATGTTATGATTGAAAATAAATAATTGAAAATTGATCTTCGAAAATAATAAAGGTATCATAAAAAATTAATAATAATCAAACGTGACAAAAAAGTTATTCGATCGTGATAACGAACTTTGGTTTTGTTTGGGTTAATTAAAATCGTCGCGTTGAAGACTGAATTTTGAATAAAATAGTGGTTTATTTGAAGAAGAAAATAAATTGATAATTAAGAATAATTGAAAATTAAAAATTGTTCATTGATAATTGAAAATAAACAAAAATAATAAAAAATATATAATAATTAAGATCTATCAAAAACTATTCGATCGTGATATGAATTTTGGTTAATTTAAAATCATCCCTTTGGAAACGTTGAACATTGAATAAAACACATAATTATTCAAGGAAAAAAAGGTATTAATAAATACGAATAATTAAAAATTAATCATCGAAAATAACAATTTAAAAAAGAATTCCAAAACAATTAAAAGTTATCAAAAATTATTCTATCCTGACAACAAATTTTGTTAAATAAAAATCATCATCAGCTGAAAAGGTGACTTAAAAAAAAAACCAATATTTCGAAGAGGAAAAATCCTCTAGTTTAATCCACCCATTAAACAAGTAGGAGAAATCAAAATCAGAGTTTGGCTGATTTTTATTCATCAACGAAGTAATCGTTTCCTGTGAAGGATATCGGAATAAAAAAATCATCGAGTTGAATTTCGAGGTTTTCATAATACCGGAAATTCAGGATCGAGGAACAAATAATAATAATTCAGGTTGGAGTAAAAAAACCACGTGTTCCGGGACAGCCCTCGTCGAGTTTGGGTCTGGAAGTTATTAGGGTGTGATTTCCGAATTGGTTCTCTCGTACGTTTGGGTTTGGTTGGTCTCGCGGTTGATGGAACTTCTTACATTTTGCTAGAAGGTTGTACCGAGTTTGTCCTCAGTATCGGTTAAATGGTCGGTACAGAAAAGTCATAAAATAAGTTATAATTTGACGTTGGGGTGAAAGAGTGGGGAGAAAGAAGGGGAAGGGGGGAGGGAATTTCAGTACGAGGCGAAAAAGGGCTTTGAGGAAGGGAGAAAACGAAACGTCTCGTGGCAAGACGGTGACGCCTTTGCTTAATGTCCTGTATGATCACCGAACTCGCGCTCCACTGAATTTTACCCCCCGTTGACGCGAGTGAACTATTAGGAATTCTACCGACCGGTTTCCCCCTTTTTTCCCGCGTCTGCCATTAAGTTCTTGCCCTATCTTTTGCCAAACGACGAAATTGGGAACTCTTGCCTGCATGAATCAATCCTCTTCTCCCTTTCTCGATCGTTTCATCCCCTTTCGATCGCCAGGGTCACTCGTTCCCTTTCCAGCCCTTCGTTTTTACCCTGTGACGCGTCCGAGGACATCAACGACAGCCACGAACTTGACCCAATCCTCGTTGAGAGATTGATCGTAGAAAATTTGAAAAATGTGCCAAAATTACCGAAGAGAAAAACTGAACAAAGCGGAACGAATGTTGGAAAGGGTTTTGAAAAACTTTTGAAAAGTTTTCATTTTGTAAATAAAAACTTTTAGTTTTTTTTTCGATTTCTGAGGTTCGTTCAAAGCTTCGAACGATTTCTGAGATTTATGATTTTGATATTTGGAATATTCTTTGCGCATGCGCGGATAGCGCGAAATTTGATACCCGGAATGATAACTGTGAGAGAATAAAAGAAGAATAATTTTTACGATTTATTTATGTTTTTCATAATTCTACCGCATTTTTTACTAACTTGTTATTTTTTTGTGATTGCGCTTATTTTTTTCAATAATTAGTATTATTAATTTTTATCGATATTTGCAGATATTTATATTAATATTGATAATTATTATTCGATCAGTAAATTTTTACTTTGTTTCACAGTTTTTCTAATTGCATTTGTTCTGACGATTTTTTGGTATTAATTATTATTGATATTAGAAACCATTTTTTGTTTTTAGACTTTTATTTCTTTACTTTGCGAATTTATTTGACCCTCTCGTGGAGGATATCCGTTTTTCTATGAATATATAATAATGGTTATAATTATTTGAAACTATTAGCATTAATTATGCTAATTGATGCTCGATCGATGACTTTTGGCTAAATTTTTATTTATTTTTTATTTTCCCTAATAATTACTATTAATACAAATTATTATTAATATTAATACAGCTTTTAATAAAAATTATATCGTTTATTATTCATTGATCAGCTTTTTTTCTTATTTTCGTTTTTTCGAACGAAAACGTCGACGAAAATTTTGGAAATCAATAAAAATAAGAAACTCCTCGAGTCCTAACCAAAGTTCCATGATAAATTAGGATCGTTGACGTACCACGTATTAAAATAAAACCGGAAGAAATTCCAATCTCAATTGAGCAAGAAAAAGAGGGAGAATGAAACGAGCCTCAATTATGAGAGAAGCGTACGAGTAAGTTAGGCTTCTTATTTTTCAACAATGGTTGGGCTCGCACGTTGCTCTTACCACGAGCCAGTAATGGACACCTTTAAACGCCGGAAAGAGGCAATAACTCGAGGCAACGCATCCGCGTTTGTACCTGACTACTCCGAGGTTCTCTCCTCCCTTTTTGTTTTTTTTTTTACGCCGTTTTCCACGTATAGGCATCATCATCATCATCGCCGTAATAATTCCTGCGGTGAAAGTTCAGAGTTTCTCGAGGAAAAAAAAAATAAAAAAGAATTAAAGCCGTCGTCTAGTGAGAAGGCAGTTTTTTTTGGAAATTTTTGTTCTACGAACCTTTGAAATGAAATAATTTATAAATAGTATATCATTTTTATTAGCATTTGATCGAACTTTGTGAATTTTTCGAAGTCGATATATCGAATACAATCGAAGATACACCGCC
>JAPYZI010007427.1:0-10064 GCA_030523105.1 Ophioninae sp. A BG-2022a
TTTATTTCTTCGGGAAGCCTGCTTCCTGAAGAAATCAAAAATTGTTGTCATTTGTCGAAATTCTTTTTCGAATCCCCCTCCTCGGACGTCCGAGGTAAGGGATTCTATTTGTTTCTTTTTTTTTTGCTATTTTTGAATTTTTTTTTTTCAACTGTCTTTGCATTTTTTTATTCCGTGTGATTTAATTTTTTATTTTTATTTTGTTATTATTATTTTTTTTCATTTGTTTGGGTTTGTTTGGGTTTTAACTTGTATTTTATAGGATTTTATTATTATTATTATTATTATTATATATATATATTTCTTTTTAATTTCACTTTTCATTCTTTATGATTATCTTTTTTTTTATTTAATATTATTTTTTTTTCTTTTTCATTTTTCATTTTCAATTATATATTCTTTTAAATCGATCTTTCCAATTATTTCTATAAACGTTCGACGACTTGGTCCTTTTCATTCAATGAATATCATTGGGAAAAGTTCGTTTTCGTTTGTTTGGGTTTAAAACGAGATCGAATTAATAACAAAAAAAAAAAAAAAACGAAAAAACGAAAGAAACCTTTTCTTTACGAAACCAAGAAAAAAATATATTAAAAAATAAAATAAAAATAAAAATGAAAAAATTAAATTAAAATCAAAATACAAAAAAATTAAATTAAAATTAAAATAGAAAAATAAAATTGAATTTAAAATAAAAAAAAAGTAAAATCAAAAATTTAAAAAAATAAAATTCAAATTAAAAAAATAAAATTCAAATTTAAATTGAAAAAAAAAACAGGAAAATCGGAAGGCGAGGATTTCGCGATCCGGTCCGGTCGCGGCAGTGACTCTTCGAAAAATTGCATTCCCGTGTGCACCGCTCGGTCGGTTCGACAGTTTGGAAGTTTCGACTGCCTTCTCCCCGGTGGCAGTGAAGACCCTCTTGGTTCTTCCCTCCGGTCCCCTCTCGGCCTGCCGTTGGTCGACCTGGCCGGTTGTTCCCTTCGCCCTTCGGTGGCTCTCGCCGTTCTGATCCCCCGTCCCAGCGCTCGCGACGTTCCCGAACCCGTTCGTTTCTTCCTTTCTGCCGTTCTCCGTCGGTTCGTCGGGGTTAGTTCGTTCGTTCGTGAGCCCGGGCGACGCGGTGCACCGACCACCCGACCCTCGTTGCATTTCGTTTCGCTTCTCTCTCTCTCTCTCTCTCTCTCTCTCTCTCTCTCTTCATTTTTCTCGATATCAAAATGGTTTTCTTATTACTACAATTTATTATATACTTGTTTGGGTTTGTTTGGGTTTGTTTGGGTTCGTTTGGGTTTGTTTGGGTTTGTTTGGGTTCGTTTGGGTTTGTTTGGGTTTGTTTGGATTTGTGTGGGTTTTTTTTTACTATAATTTATTATATGCTTGTTTGGGTTCGTTTGGGTTTGTTTGGGTTTGTTTGGGTTTGTTTGGGTTTTTTTTACTATAATTTATTATATGCTTGTTTGGGTTTGTTTGGGTTTTTTTACTACAATTTATTATCTGCTTGTTTGGGTTTGTTTGGGTTCGTTTGTTTATTATTATTATTATTATTATTAATTTCATTATTGATGTTATTGTTTTTAGTCATGCTACTATCATTATTATATTTAGGGATTGTTTTTAAGTTACTTTTAAGTTGTGTTACGTGATGAAATTGTTATCTCCTTGTTTTGCCCGAAAGTGTTTACTGGGGCATATTAAAATCTATGGTCATCTACCATCATCATCGTATCTTTGACAAACCGAAACAAACCCAAACAAACCCAAACGAACCCAAACAAACCCAAGCAAACTCAAACAAACCCAAACAAAGTCGAACAAACTATTGAACAATCAATTTCTAGCTCTCTCTCTGTCTCTCTGTTTATTCTGTTTATTATTTTCTTACCGCGTATTATTTTAAGTTATGTTTAAGTTTCCATGTTATTTTTGTTATTTCTTTTATTTTGCTCGAAAGTCAGTCAGACGAGGGCATAATAAATTATATCATCATCATCATCATCATCATCATCATCTCTTTTTAGCTTTCTTTCTCTCCCTCTGACAAACCCAAACGAACCCAAACAAACCCAAACAAACCCAAACGAACCCAAACAAACCCAAACGAACCCAAACAAACCCAAACGAACCCAAACAAACCCAACAAACCCAAACGAACCCAAACGAACCCAAACAAACCCAAACAAACCCAAACGAACCCAAACAAAACTCAAACGAACCCAAACAAACCCAAACAAACCCAAACAAACTATTAAACAATCAATCTGTCTCTCTTTCCCCCTCCCTCTTCCATTTTCTAGCTCTCTCTCTCCCTCTCTCTCTCTCTCTCTCTCGTTCTCAACCGTCGCGACGCAACGTCAGTCTCTCGGTACTCGCGGACGACGAAGGGCCATCGCTTTCCCCGGTTTTGCAATTTTTACGTGCTCGCTTCTTTCTTCCCCCTCCCAATCACTTTCGACTTATTTGTCACTTCGTATCGTACACTCGTCATTATCGCCCGTGTAGCCGTGTTTTCCCTAAAAATTTCTTCCATAACCCGAAAATCCCAGAAATTCATCCCCATCCTTTCATCCTTCTATCTTTCCTTCTTGTTTCACGAGTTCGAAAACTGCGCACTTCATCCACACGAAAAGCAAGCTTTCCACGAATCGTTGGGAACATCGAATTTTCGGAGTTTATCAGTTTCGACGATTCGCAACCGTGATGACGTTGAAGTTTTCATGCTCCCTCTCCCTCCGCCCTTTTACTCAACAAAATTCCATTTTCTATTGTTCAAGTTCATTTATCAATTTTTTTTTAATTTTTTTTCGTTATTTTTCTATTTTTCGATTTTTTTCATTACTTTTTTTTATTTATTTTTTTTTTTTTTGTTAATTTCCTTTTTATTCCGATATTAATAATAAAGGTGCAATGTGTAATTCAGGATTTTAATAGTTTCGAAAAGTTTTTAATACAAATTATGTAATATTAATTATAGTAATTTATAAAATTACGACGAAATTATTGAAAAAGTATTAAACGAAGGAAACTTTGGTGACAGAAAAAAGTGAGGAATCGTGGCAATTGTTTCGAGTGTTTTTTGTTTTTTTTTTTACGAGAAATTATTCTTCGAATTACTTCAGTGACGAAAAGTGAAAATTGAATAAAAAATTTTTTTTTTTATAGGAAATACGAATAAAAAATTGAAAATGACTGATCGATTCAACAGTGAAGAGAAATATTTATTTTGACCCCTTGGTGACCTCGGGTTACATCGATATTGAACGGTTACGAAATTTTTGACTTTTTTATTTTTGATGCGTCGAACTTGGTGGTTTTGTTGAAAAAGTGTGCGCTTTTCGTGTTGGATAAAATGTGACAATAACGGTTTTGAGGTATGGCTGAATAGATATTTTAAATATCGTTGGTGTTCCTGAAAATTCGAACGATTACCGATTTTCGTAGAATAATTATTATTTAGTGTTTTTTTAAATTTGCCAATTATTTCGTAATTTATTTTTGAACTTGTGAATTATTTCGTAATTTATTTTTGAACTTGTGAATTATTTTGTAATTTATTTTTGAACTTGTGAATTATTTTGTAATTTATTTTTGAACTTGTGAATTATTTCGTAATTTATTTTTTAACTTGTGAATTATTTCGTAATTTATTTTTCAACTTGTGAATTATTTCGTAATTTATTTTTCAACTTGTGAATTATTTCGGAATTTATTTTTTAATTTATGAATTATTTTTATTATATGAATTTATTATTTATTTTAGGGTTTATTAATTACGTTATTATATTCTATAAATATAAAATATTTTTCGGATTATTTTACATTGTCATTGACGAGTTTCTTATCGTCATAAGCTAATAAAGCGTTTCCTTATCAGTAATCATTTCTAAGCGTCCCATAATCCAACTTTTTACTGCCAGATTAATTTCTTTAATTCAACCATTACTCAAGAAGTTTCCAATTTTTCTTCGGTTTGCAAATTGAAAAAAAAAAAATAAATAAATAAATAAAAAAACTCAATTATTAAGAACTTTTATCGTAATTTTTATTCAAATATTTATTCAACATTTTTGACGTTTTTTTAATTCTTTATGTTTCCTACATTTTCCATCCAAATTTATTGAATAATTGATGTTTTATAATAAAATTGTTATTTAATCATTTCAATCGAATTTTCATTTTCTTATCGATAATTTTCTTTAATTTTTTTTTTAACGATTGGAAACTCGGTCGTCTCGACTTCCCGTCTGGTCCGGTTCTAATTTCATCGCGCAATGTTTCGCGGCTTAAATTTAGACGCGAAGTTGCGAATTCTCGAAACTTCATAATCCCTCGATTATACGACAACGAGCGATGGACTTCCGTTGCGATAAGAAATCGAATTTCCGGTTTTCAGTTGGAGAAACGTCAAGCCAGAACAAAAATAGAGTTAAAACACACTTTGTCATTCTAAAATTACGAATTTCGAACATTTTTCCCAAACAACAAAATTTCAAAACCCAAACAAAAAAATATTTCTACTTCTATTTTGTATTTGCTTTACAAAAATAAAAAAATTCACTACACGTCGAATTATTTTTCGAAGCAACGAACTTCCCTAGTGAATTTTTCATTTCCTCCCCAAAAAAAAACTAAAAAAAATTACCAAAAAAATTAATAAAAAGAAAAAAATATTTTTCAAAAATGAAAAAAAAAAACAAAAAACAAAAAACGATAGGGCACGTTTGCGAAGTGTTTTGCGATAACGAGGGGCACTGACACTTCCCTCGTTGTGACGAGGACGCATGTGCGCTTCGCGATAATGACTCCGGTCGACAATGACCATCGTTCGCGACTAGTTTTTTCCCCAAACGCATTTTCGATCTCGAGCACGCGAAATTAAAAGTCTTCTCGTTTGAATCCATCGATCATTTTTCTAAGACTTTTCGCCGATTTCATTATTTTTCGTATTTCGATCGTTAATTAAAAAAATTAAAAAAAAAAAACATTTTTTCAAAAAAAGTGCACTTCGAATCGTTTTTCGACTTTTGTTTTTCGTGGAGTGTGTTCCGTTTTTCCAGTACATGACGATGATGCAAAATTGTTTTTTTTTTTTTGCAAACCCCATCGACATTTTCGCTCACCCGGTCGAGAGGTCAAACACGAATCCTCCGTTGTTCTATACTGCAACGTCGAAATTAATTGAATTCCGGAATCGTTATTTATACGCTTTTAGCCACGGGAGGCAGCACCTTCAGACGGTGGAAACCGAAATACCGCATAAATCGATAAAATCGGAAGCTCTATAGATACACATTCGAAACACAAGTTGGTAACGCATCAGCAGGCACGAAACGATCTTCAATTAAATATTCATTCGACTTCTATTCAAAATGAAAGTTCGATCAACTTCCATTCAAATTCAGAGGTCATTGAATTTATATAAAAAATCAAAATTAATTCAACTGGTATTTTAATTCAAAATAAATTCAACTGGTATTTTAATTCATTATTAATTCGACTGATATTCGAATAAAAAATAAATCGATCCGATAAATCCGCAAAGTTCTTCCAAGATATTCTCAGCTAAGATTTCAGGGCTAACAGCTTTTCACTGCGCCATTATCACCAAGCTGATAACATCAAACCTGTTGTATAAAAATCAACCTCTGACGAATGCGCGTTCATTATTTTTTCTTAAATCAACAAACCCAAACAAAAAGCTATTATCTCCAAGAAATGTGTAGCTGTTAGATCCACCGTTACCATCGGCACGTTCCGCGTCATTTTTTTCCCGATTCTTATCGGATCGTCGAGCCACGTGGGTGAAAAAAACAATCGTGTTTAGTGTCCTTGAATGTTCGACCGTTCTCATTGTACAACGGGCTACAATACGAGTCTGCGTATTGAAAATTCATTCTCAATTATTTCCGAACCGAACGAAAGCTCTGAATCGTTCGAACGTAAATTTCTCAGGGATTAAACATTTTCAAAGTGAAAGAAAAGTACGAAGCCCTTTGTTTGGCTATTTTGAAGGGACGGATACTCGATTTCACCAGAAAAATGTAAATGTCCGCGAGAAAAGTGCGTTTGAATATCACTGAAATGAACTTTCGTTGTTTCGACTTAACCCAAACAAACCCAAACAAACAAACGAACCCAAACAAACCGAACTAAACCCAAACGAACTGAACTAAACCCAAACAAACCCAAACAAACCCACACAAACTAAACCCAAACAAACCCAAACAAACTAAACCCAAACAAACCGAACTAAACCCAAACAAACCGAACTAAGCCCAAACAAACCGAACTAAACCCAAACAAACTAAACCCAAACAAACCCAAACAAACTAAACCCAAACAAACCCAAACAAACTAAACCCAAACAAACCCAAACAAACCGAACTAAACCCAAACAAACCCAAACAAACTAATCCCAAACAAACCGAACTAAACCCAAACAAACCCAAACAAACTAAACCCAAACAAACCGAACTAAACCCAAACAAACCCAAACAAACCGAACTAAACCCAAACAAACAAACCCAAACGAAAAAAAAAAAAAATGAATTTTGCCAGTTCCGTGAAATTGACGCGGTATAAAACGCGGCTGGTATTACAGCGGAGCTTCCTGCGTCTCGTCCATCTCGAGAGGCCGGGAGCGAGGTGAAACACCCCGAGTTGAGGTCCTCGACCTTACAGCGGCAGCCAGCAGCCAGCAGCCAGTCAGCGAACAAGACAATATAGCAGTAGAACGAGCCAGCCTGCACACTCGTGTCCCCATATATATATATATATATGCGTGGATCTCTGTTCTCGTATCGCTCTCTTCGTCCATCCAGACTGCATCTGCACTCGAAATTTTTGCTCTTTCGTCGACCGACCAATCGGATAATTTGGATTTGTTTGAAGTAATCGATTATTTTCTTTTTTTTGGTGGTGTTGTTGTTGTTTTTGTTGTTGTTGGATGCAAAATGTTCTCTGGGCTTGGTAATCTCTTGTTTGGGTTTGTTCGGGTTTGACTTTTTCTTGTTTATCGGTTTTTAGAACACTCAAGGAACATTTTTGTTCCCTGAATATTGAAAAAATCGATTTTTGTTCGCTCGGTAATAAAAAAATTAATGTATTATTTTCTTAGAAATAAAAGAATGATTTATTATTTTTTAAGAAATAAATTAATCATTTATTATTTTCTAAGAAATAAAAAATGATTTATTATTACTTAAAAAAATTAATGTATTATTATCTAAGAAATAAAAAAATGATTTATTATTACTTAAAAAAATTAATTTATTATTTACTAAGAAATAAAAGAATCATTTATTATTACTTAAAAAAATTAATTTATTATTTACTAAGAAATAAAAGAATCACTTATTATTACCTACAAAAATTAATTTATTATTTCCCAAGAAACAAATGAATAATTTATTACTACCCATACATCGAATAAAATTAATTATTATTTCCTAAAAACTAAAAAATAATCACAAATTTATATTAAAACCCATCGAATAAAAATCCAGATATAATCATCCTCACCATTTCACGTTAAAACGATGTGAACTCTAAATTAATAAATTAATAAAACAATAAAATAATAAAATAATAAAATCATCAAATGATCAAACGATCAAAAAATATTCTGGCAATACGATTTAGGTTTTGATTTTTTATGAAACAAGGTTTTGATTTTTTATTTTATTTTTGCCATTTCCCTCTCCCTCTCTCTCTCTCTCCTTGCAAAATTTCTCGAAACGGGATGGTACGAGGCTTTCCTTCCGGATCCTTGGAAACACGCGGAAACGGGGAAACTAGTTCCGGCTAAGATCAATACCCAAAGTTGTGCAAGCAACCATCGGCAAGAGAGAGACAGACAGACGCGATCGTAAGGGTTGGAAGGGGGGGGGGGGGGGAGTGAACACTGTCCCTTCCATGTACACTTTTGGTTCTTGGTGTACATGGGTACATACGTCTGGAGGAAAACATAGATTGCTCGGTAAAGGTCATTAGAGGGCGTACCGTAGCTTCTGTTTTCCTGCCTATTGAATCTCAGAACCCAAACAAACCCAAACAAACCCAAACAAACCCAAACAAACCCAAACAAACCCAAACAAACCCAAACAAACCCAAACAAACCCAGACAAACCCAAACACCCAAACAAACCCAAACAAACCCAGACAAACCCAAACAAACCCAAACAAACCCAAACAAGTTTTTCGTACTCGAACTGAAAATCTCAAATTCATCAAATTTCGAAATAAAAATCGTAACTCGCAAAATTCTTTACATTTCGAAACGGAAATTGAAATGAAATTGAACCCAAACAAACCCAAACAAACCCAGACAAACCCAAACAAACCCAAACAAGTTTTTCGTACTCGAACTGAAAATCTCAAATTCATCAAATATCGAAATAAAAATCGTAACTCGCAAAATTCTTTACATTTCGAAACGGAAATTGAATCTTCCAAATATCTCTTGCAATATTACGGAGTGAAAATTGAATTTTGTTAATTATTAAAATTTTTAAATAAAAATCGTAACTCGCAAAATTCTTTACGTTTCGAAACGGAAATCGAATCTTCCAAATATCTCTTGCAATATTTCGAAGTGATAATTGAATTTTGATAATTATTCAAATTTTGAAATTAAAATTGATATTACGAGATGTGCGAATGAAAACTCTCAAATTCTACGAATTTTCGAATTGAAACCCTATAATTTGTCAAATAAATATTCTAACTCTTAAATTTATTGAATTGAAATTTACACTCTCGAATTTGTTAAATGAAAATAAAAAATCCAAAATTTTCAAATTCAAATTCTCGAGTTTTTCGAATAAAAATTGAAACTCTGATATTTTCAAATTCAAACTCTCGAGTTTTTCGAATAAAAATTGAATCTCTCAAATTTTCAAATTCAAACTCTCGAGTTTGTCGAATAAAAATTGAAACTCTGAAATTTTCAAATTCAAACTCTCGAGTTTGTCGAATAAAAATTGAAACTCTCAAATTTTCAAATTCAAACTCTCGATTTTTTCATATAAAAATTGAAACTCTGATATTTTCAAATTCAAACTCTCGAGTTTTTCAAATAAAAATTGAAACTCTGAAATTCTTCAAGTTTCCGAATCGTAACTCTTAAATTCTTCAAACTTTCGAATCGAAACTTTCCAATTCCTTAAATTGAAATAAAAACTCTCAAAATCCTCAAATTTTCAAACCAAAACTCTCAAACTCCTAAAATAAAAAACAAAAAATCTCAAATACCTCAAATTCAAACGCGCCCATTTAAATTCCCCAAAAATCCAAAATCCAAAATCAAAAATCCAAAACCCAAAACCCAAAATCCAAAAATCCAAAAATCCAAAACCCAAAATCCAAAATCCAAAATAAAAAAATAAATATCAAAAATCCAAAATAAAAAAATTAAAAATTACTTTTCCGCGTATTTCCAATTTCCAAAAACGAAACAAAAAAAAAAAAAACAAAAAAAAAAAAAAAAAAAAAAAAAAAAAAAAAAAAAAAAAAAAAAAAACCACCGTTGATCCCTCGCTGGTTCGCGTTTCGTGTTAACCAACCGTACGAATAATGGGCTAGGTCAGTTTGATTCGCGATGCGCGCGCCTCCCCGGTTCTTTCCTAGCCCGTTCGAGGGATTCGACTGGACCCTTAAACGAGAAGACCCGTCCGCTAAGATAATAATATTAAGACGACTAACCGGATATGAATCGAACCGCCGAATAAGGGAGAAAAACACTTTGTCCTCGCCCAGGAATATCTCGTTCGTATCCATTTATCCACACGGAGAAAATCCTATTGTCGATTTGGCAAGGGTTCATGCTACTTCGAACGTAGACCCACACGCGAAACTCTTCTTTTCTCCCATCGGTTAAGACCACTTGACGAGCCTGCTTTCGAAACGTTTCTCGGTAAAAAAAAAAAAAAAAAAATTTTTTTTTTTTGTGCATTTCACTGATAAAGTAATTATAATCAATTATAATTAATTATAATCAATTATAATTGATATAATTAACCCTCAAATTTATTAAATTGAAATTTAAACTCTCGAATTCGTTAAAT
>JAPYZI010007432.1:0-11975 GCA_030523105.1 Ophioninae sp. A BG-2022a
TTTGACATAATCATATCAAATTGATAGACGAACCGTTCTCTTCTCCAAAAATTTATCAAATCCAAACAACAATAAAATAAATCCAAATAAAATAAAACAGACAAATCCAAATCCAATCCAAACCCAAACAAACCCAAATTTGACATAATCATACCAAATTGATAGACGAACCGTTCTCTTCTTCAAAAAATTATCAAATCCAAACAACAATAAAATAAATCCAAATAAAATAAAACAGACAAATCCAAATCCAATCCAAACCCGAACAAATCCAATACAAACCCAAACAAACCCAAATGTGACATAATGATATCAAATTGATAGACGAACGGTTCTCTTCTCCAAAAATGTATCAAAACGAAAAAAAAAAATACAAATTCTATCACCATGCGAGTGCCGTGATAGAAATTATGTAAGAAATGTCCAAAACTAGATATTTTCAGGGAATCATACGATTTCATCACATATTTTTCGAAATCCGTAGGAAACAACTATTTTTAAGTATTTCTTTACGATTTTGAGAAAATATCGTCCGACATTTGTGAATTTTAGGTCCGGCGAATCCCGGGACGTCGCGCATCTCGAAAATTCCTTATCTTATTAACTCTGTATACAAAACAGTAACGACCGGTAATTAGCACTGATAAGACACAATTGAAGTCCTTGAAATAAATATTATGAAAATTTGAGGACGAAATATTAACAGTGATAAGACTAAAGGTCCCAGCGGTAATTAACACTGATAAGAGAAAAAGCCTACGAAGTAATTAAAACTAACGGGACCAAAAATGTCGGAAGACACTCCGGTGGTAAATTGTTGATAATGATGATTCTTGAAAAAAGGGAAAACTCGAGCAAACAAATCTGAAACCCAAGCAAACTCCAACAAACCGAAACAAACCCAAACAAACCCAAACAAACACGAACAAAGCCAAACAATCACGAACACACCCAAACAAATTCGAACAAACCCAAACAAACCCGAACAAACCCAAAGAAACTCCAACGGACCCAAACAAACACGAACAAACCCAAACAAACACGAACTAACCCAAAAAAACACGAACAAACCCAAATAAACACGAACAAACCCAAACAAATACGAACAAACCCAAACAAACTCCAACGGACCCAAACAAACACGAACAAACCCACACAAACACAAACTAACCCAAACAAACCCAAACGAAGCTGAAAAAGCAAATTTGTTTCTTTTTTTCATTTTCATTTTGACTCTAATTAAAAAAATGGAAATACAGAAGGGCTTTTTGTTCTAGCACTTTTGTTCCTCCACATTGCTGATGCAGTCCAATGACGGCAACGTCCTAACCTCGTAATTCAACGATGGACGTAAAAATTTATCGAGCGTGTAACGCGAGGAGGAGAATCTCGTTTGAGATATAGTTCGCTGCTTGTTCGCGAGATCCTTCTCACCAGCGTTTCTGAACTCGCACACTATCCACCTGATACACGTACTCTCGGTCGTTCCTCCAGTCTCGTAAAAGTCGATGACTCCCGACTGCAGCGGAAGAACTTTCCATCAACGTTTCGTGAACGAGTTCGACCCCTCGTGTTCGATTGTCACGATTTTATCAGTTTCCCAAAAAGGTGGAAACATATCAGAGCACTAGGGCCAACCCAAACAAACCCAAACAAACTCATCGAGCCAGATGAAACTTCAGTCAGAAGATCAGGGCGTCACCAAACTCGTGGCAGCTCATTCGAGCCAACAGAAAACTTAAAAGTTTATCAAGAGTCACTTAGGGCTCATCAGATACCGATAAAATCATCGAGGTCCCCTAAAATTCATCAGAACTATGGAAAACCTATTAAAGTCCCAAAAAACTGATCAAAATCCCATCAAAGTTATTAGAATCCCATTTATCTAATTGGAATCTCATAAAGTTCATCATAAGTCACATCAGACTTAGCAGAGTCACCAAAAAACTGTCTGGATCCGTGGAGGTCACCAGAGGTCTGTAAAACTCATCAGAGCCTCAATGAACTGATTTAAGTACCATCGAAAATATTGGCGTTTCGGATGAGTCTTCAGAGTCTCATCGAGTCAATCCAGAATACCATAAACTCCATCAGAGTTCCCATAAAACTCATCAGAGTTCCATAAAACTAATTAGGTCCCCACAATAATTATCAGAACCCCATCAACTTCATCAAGACCTACAGAATCGATCAGCTTCTCGTCAAGCTTTCGGGAGCTCATTGGAATCCTTTCCAACCCAGAAAAACCCCTCACATTTATCAGAACCTCATCAAGCTCAGTACAGTTCAGCAAACGTCATTAAAAACCCATCAAGCTGATCAAAGTCCTGTAAAATGTATCAGAACCCTACTGAACGTATCAAAATTTCACAAGACCAACTGGAATATCATGAACCTTGAAAAAGTCTCAAAAAATCCATCAGACTATAAAAAAAATCTCATCAAGGATCCAGACTACTTATCCGGTGCCCATCAAACGCATAATGTTCTTATCAAGCCCAGCGTTCGGTTCAATATCGTTGGAAAAGAGACTCCAAACGAAGAACCAAGTGGTTGATCCTCGAACTACCGCAACAACGCCAATTGACCGGGTACCAGCAATTTCTCCATTTTTTCAGATTGCACGTTTTATTTTGTTTTTTTTTTCGTTTTCTCTCCTCAAGATAAGAATACCGGAGTCTTCATGAAAATCTTGAGTTTATAGGGCACCTCCCTTTGACCGGGTGATTCCGCAATTTATATTCAGAACTGGCGCGCCATCTTCAGAGGTGGAACAATATATGATGGAGCGCCGAGATGATGGGCCAGGGAATGAGGTAGGGGGATCATTGAAATTTCAATTGCTTCGGCTTGGCCCAACCTAGGCAACTCCAGTTTCGTCTGAGAAGTCGACACGTGGGTAAGGCATTGCCCCAGGTGCAGTCCTTCAACGGCATCCATTTTCACCAGCCTCTATCATATGAATAGCAATTTACAAATTTAGCTGCTTTGGGCTTCTGATATTGAACAAGACTAGGTGAGCGAGAATATACCAGGTATTGGGTAAACGAAAACTGCGCATCAATAGTTTCCTCCGGGGAGGAGTGCGATACCTTCCAGCGTTGAAGAAGACCTGGAAATTAAATTTCAAAATGGAATTCCAGTACTTCTCCAGCTTTTGGAAACTCCTCCAACCGGACGTCATTGATACCCAGCCGGGAGTCCGCATCTTTCACCGGCAATGAAGAGGTGCTGGATGAGTAGTTGGTCTTCAAATGTCAACTGGGGATTAATGAGTCGAAAAGTTTGGGTTTGGGTTGACTCGGGATCTGGAATGAGGAATGCTGGAGGTTTCTGTGGATCTAGGACCAGCAACCTCATTCTGCATCGTTAAGCTCTGAATTGGACTAGTTCGTACGAAGGTTAGATCCAATCCACAGGTTATTCAATTCAGGATGTAACTTTCTACCAGTTTCTAATTGCAGTTTCATTACTCCGTCGAATGTGAGAAGTTGAACTAGGGACACTTACATGGATCAAGCTATTAAGCATGCTAACAGGGCTATCAATCTTGAGACTTGGACAGGATTATAAATTCTCTGTGTGAATGAATAATTGATGGCTCCTTGATTAACATGGGCGTGGGTAGACAGCGGAATAATGAGCCAATTTTGGTTCTTGATCAGTTGCAGGTTTGTTTAGTCTATTGCTAGTCTCTTACAACTTTCAATAATAATTCAGTCCGTTGTGGACAAGCAGATAGGAAGATAGATTGACAGATAGACCAGGCTGTTGGACAAGACATTCAGCCAATAAGACGGACAGTCCGACAGTCGGACAATCAGGAAATCAGGACAACCAGACAGTCAGACAGCCAGGCAATCAGGAAATCAGGACAACCAGACAACCAGACAGCCAGGCAATCAGGAAATCAGGACAACCAGACAACCAGACAGCCAGACAATCAGGAAATCAGGACAACCAGGCAGTCAGACAGCCAGACAATCAGGAAATCAGGACAACCAGACAGCCAGACAATCAGCAATTCAGACGGACAGTCCGCCAATCAGACATACACACATCGGAAAGAGAAAGAAGGAAGGAAGCAAAAAAAGCGAGATAGAGATAGCCGGCAAACGAAGAGAGAAGGAAAAGCAGAGAAGATCGGAAAATCCCTAAAGTATGGGTCGTTTGGTAAAATGGCCGTTCGCATTCGGTTCGCCACCCGTTCTGCCTGCAACCGATAGTCTCTCGGCGTACTCTCCGGAACGTTACAGCACCAAGATCGTAACTGCGACTGTGAATATCTATCGGGTGTATATGTCGAGTCACCCGGAGTACTTTTGGCATTCGCCCACTTTCCACGATCTTTTTCAACCTCTTCTACCATCAAACGCGACCTCCGCTAGACCTCTTACGTTCCTTTCGATAACGACCATCATGGCATGTGCCGCATCGCACCCTCGTATCAACGGAAGAAAAAAGGATCTACCTTCAGGTATGAAGGTTGACTCCGTCTTCAGGACCCGGAACTTGAACGTTCGACGTGTGTGGTTTTCATTGACTACCCCCAATGCCCCGAATTATCGATGTAAATTCTTTTGCTGATCTCTTTTCGATTGACTCCCCCATCCCTCTCTCTTTTTCTCTCTCTTTCGATTTTTAATCCTATAAAAAGTCTTATGGGATTTAAAATCGAACCTTCCTTTTCTTCGTGTTCAATTTTTATTTCATTTTTTTTTTTTTCATTTTTTTGTCTTAACTCTCGACGATTTCGAAATTTTTGGAAATTTTAAACCGTAAAGTATTTTTTGACGTACCAAACTTTTTTGTTCGTTTTTTTTTTTTTTTTTTTTTTTTTTTTTTTTTTTTTTTTTTTTTTTTTTTTTTTTTTTTTTTTTTTTTTTTTTTTTTTTTTTTTTTTACTCGGTAAAGCTCGAGACTATTCTGTTCTCGGAATGATAATTCTACCTTTTTTTGTAGAATTTTACACTTTTGGAATATTGTTAGCATATTTTTTTGTTTATACATTCATAATATTATATATTCATATCAATAATCAAAAATCAAATCGAGAATGGGGAAATCATAGAAAATCGTATATCAATAATCAAAAATCAAATATAGAATCTTGAAATCAGGGGAAATCATATATCAATAATCAAAAATCAAATATAGAATCTGGATATCAGGGAAAATCATATATCAATAATTAAAAATCAAATCTAGAATCTGGAAATCAAGGGAAATCATATATCAATAATCAAAAATTAAATCGACAATGGGAAAATCATGGAAAATGGTGTATCAATAATCAAAAATAAAATCTAGAATGGGGAAATCATATATCAATAATCAAAAATCAAATCGAGAGTGGGGATATAATGGAAAATCGTATATTAATATTCAAAAATCAAATCTAGAATCTGGAAATTAAGGAAATCATATATCAAAAATCAAATCGAGAATGGGGAAAACATGGAAAATCGTATATCAATATTCAAAAATCAAATCAAGAATCTGTAAATCAGGAGAAATCATATATCAATAATCAAAAATCAAATCTAGAATCTGTAAATCAGGGGAAATAATATATCAATAATCAAAAATCAAATATAGAATCTAGAAATCAGGGGAAATCATGGAAAATCATATATAACTAATCAAAAATCAAATCTAGAATCTGTAAATCAGGGCAAATCATGGAAAATCTTATATAAATAATCAAAAATCAGATCTAAAATCTGTAAATCAGGGGAAATCGTATATCGATAATCAATAATCAAATTTCGAATGCCCTTGAGTAAGGTCATCAAATTTCAGGGACACCCTGTACCAAAGAAGTCTTTTTTCTTTCATCTCTCTCTCTCTTTCTTCCTTTTTATTCAGAGTCCTTTATTATTTCTCTGCTTGCACTTGCATTGCATATGCTCGGTGATAAAATCGACGGTCAAAATCCGCCCCCACTATCGAAGATTCTTCCTCGTCGATAAGGCACGATGCTTTTACGTTTCTCGAATGGAAATTGGATCTTCGAGCGCGTGCCAAAAATTCCTACCAGGAAAATAAGGAAAGAAAATAAAAAAGAAAAAAAAAAAATAAAAAGAAAAGAAATCTCGATCATACTCGTTATAGAAACAGCCGGGGATTATTATAGACATCACAAGTTTACCTTCCATTCGTGAACGTGTGTACCTTGGCAGGGACGTTACGCGTACACGTGACACGGAATTCGAACGCACACGTGGAATCATCGTTTTTTCATCCCAGTCACTTTTTATCCTCGTTATCAGCTCCGAATGATTTTTTCACGCCTCTCTCATCGTCACTCCAATTTATCGAGATTAAAATTTCTTCACGATTACTTTCTCATTTTTTTTAAGGGGTCAGCCTATTTTTGAATTTTTTAAATTGTAACGATTCTTTTGAATTTTTTAGTTCAGAAAGGATATGTAAAAATTTTTATGATTTTTTGAAATATTTTCGTTCAGAAAGGATTTTAAAAAATTTTTATGATTTTTTGAAATATTTCCGTTCAGAAACGATTTTTTTTTATTTGAATGATTTTTTTAAATCTTTTCGTTCCGAAACGATGTTTAAGAATTTTGTCGATTTTTAAAAGCTTTCTCGATCAGGAACGATTTTTAAATAATAAAAATAAATTTTTTAAAATTAATTTTTCCTTGAAGAAATAAAATATTTGTTTTTTTTTTAGAAAAATAATAAAATATATTATTATTATTATTAAATGTTTTCATTTTATGATTTGATTATCTTTTATTATTAAAAAAAAAAATTATTTGTTGCTTAGCCCCCTTAAAGAATTTTTCAGTGACTTAAGCGATAGAGGTTGAAATAAAAATTCGACGGCTGGAAGTTTGGAAAAAAAAGTCTCATAATCGGGGTATGTGGCTTCGATAGAATTTCCGCTCGAGCCGCGAACAGCCTCGCAACGTTTCAAGTCTTCGATGCGCGACTAACTCGTCTCGATACTTCGAACTATTTTTACCTCTGACCGTACGAGCCTACGAACGAACACAAAATTATTGTCAACCACCGGAGATCCTCGTGTGAAGAAAAAACCACTTTTTCACATTCAGAATTCCGTAGAAGGAAAAAAAATTATTTACTCGTTAAAACATGAAACCAAAAATATCACTAAAATAAAAAATTAATAAAATAAAATGAGTACGTAAATAAAGAAAATACACGAAATAATAAATAAAATGAAAAAATAAATCAGACGAGTAAGTGAACAAATAAAGTAAATAAATAAGACTATAAATAAATAAATAATAAAAATAAGTACGTAAATAAAAATATATATATATAAATAATAAAAATGAGAAAAAACAATGAAATAAATAAAACTCCATAAAACCGATAAAAAAGTAATGAAACAACAAAACCAAATGAAACAATTAAATGAAAACGAATTAACTGATGTCAAAAATAAATATTCATAAAACTATATTTTTCGAAAATCTGATAGTCCGTAATCGTTGCGTAATAAAAATTAATAAGAACAAATAAAAACCACATAAAAAATAAATATTAAAAAATATCAAGAGCCAACTAAAAAAAAAAAAAAGAAAAAACGAAAAACAAACAAATAAAAACGACACTGACGTTAAAAATAAAATTACAAAAAGTACTTTCTTCAGGAATCTGATACTCACGAATCAGCGCGTAACAAAAATAAATAAGAAAAAAATCCTATAATATAAAAACAACAAATAAAAAAAATACCAAAATCCAATTGAAAAAAAAAAAACACACACACACACACAAAATAAAAAAACCCTACATAAAACCAACCAAAAAAGCAAGTAACAAAAAAAAAATTAAACGAATAAACAAAAACGACTTATTAAAAATAAAAAAATAAAAAAAAAAAAACTTTTTTTTTTATTTCGTAAATCTGATAATCGGCGCTCATAAATTAGGGTCTGACTCGCGATCGATTTCGTTGTTCGTTTTCCCCGTTTAAATCTCGAAACTCTCTGCGTCTTTGGAGGTTGACCTTTTTTTTTTTTCTCGCCATTTTTTCATCCCCGACGATTTTCTCATCCGGATCGTCGACTAGTTTGAGCTTTTGTACCGGGTGTGATCAGGATAGCGAAATACGAGAGGTAACTTCGCACGCTCGACGTACGTGGCGCTCGAGTCGAGTGGATGAGGGGTGGGGGGGGGGAGGGGGTAGGGATGAAAGCTTTCGGGGTGGCCAGGATCCACATCCGACGAGAGGGCAGTTTGACCAGGCAGTGTGAATCGCTGCTGCATTATCTCACCCCCCCCCCCCCTCTTCATTCTACAGACATTGGCCCTTCGTTCCTTCTTTCAACCCTCGTCCCGAACGCGAAGACGTTTCAGCTCGCGTCGAGCGCGATATCGGTGCCGAGACGATGTACGTGCTCGCCACCCTCGCCAATCACGATTCTCACTGTGTTACCTTTCTTTCGATTTTTTTTCTTTTTTTTTTTTTTGGTACTTTTTTTTTTCGTCGCTTCCCCCTTTTTTTTTTTTATTTCCGAAACGTCTCGTTCGTTCGAACTCTTTCGAGCTTTTAGAATATTTATTATTTATTCATCTATGTATAAATGATTAACAAAGTAAATGAATTTTTCTATGATTAGCAAGATAAATAAAAACTTTTTTTGCTGGAGTTTTTTTTGCAATTATTTTTTGATGATTAACAATATAAATTTAAAAAAAAAATAGAATGGGAAATAATTTTTATTATAATTATTTCATTATTCTATTTTTTTTTGTTTCGTTTATTTTATTCAGTATTTGTATATTTGTGTTCATTTAATTATGAGAGTATTATTAATATCGTTATTGTGGAAGAATAATAAGAACAATAAAAATTGCGATGGTAAAAACAATAACAACATTATTAACAATAAAAATAACAACAACAATAATAATAACAACAACGACAGCAACAACAACAATAATAACAATAATAATAATAATAATAATAATAATAATAATCATACAGATAAAAATAACAATAATAAAAATAATAATAACAATAACCCAATCAGACAATAATTTTTAAAATTAATTTATTTATCAGGCTTTGTTTTTTTTTATTATTATTATTTGTTGATCATTCCTATGATTATTATTATTGTTATTATTATTATTACTACTACTAAAATCAGTATTATATTATTTCCATTAAAATGGATATAAAAATAAAAAATGTTGTTTTTGTTTGTATTTTTTTTTTTGTGTTTGGGTTTGTTTGGGTTTACGTAAAACAAGGTTTTTGCATAATTGTTCATGCGATGAGAATTATATACGAATATAATGGAAATGATTAATACCTCATTATTAAAAAAAGTTATTCGGATGAAATTTGTTAATATTTAACGGAAGTAGGACAGCCTTTTTGGTCGTACTGCAAAAGTAGTTTATACGTTTGTGAGTGGCGTTTTCGTTGCGTCGTACACGGGCCGCAAACGTCGTCGGGAAAGAAAAATAAGCCCCGGGGCAAACATCAAGAACCCCCGAATAATAAAAATCCATTTTGCTTTTTTAACATTACCAAAGTATTCTCGATTTTCTTTGTGGAACCTTTGGCTGACGTACGTGCCCGTTTTCCGTGAGCTTTGCTCGTGCTCCTTCGCGATCCCACGTTCTGTATGCATTCCTCGACTTTTTCGCTTATATGCGTCCATCCATCGTCCATTGCATTTTTCTGGCACTCTCTGTCTTCCTCTCCCTCCTGACCCTCTCATTTTATATATAAATGTCTAACAATTTCTCTTCTCGTTTTTTTTTTTTAATTCTCTCTCTTTTTATTTTTTTCTGTCTACTTTTTTTTATACCAGTGCTATTTTCATCACAAGATTTATTTTTTTATGATTTTGTCATCATTGGTAATCATAATATCCAAACAAACCCAAACAAACAAACAAACTCCCCCTCTCAAATTTATATATAAATGTCTAACAATTTTTCTTCTCGTTTTTTTTTTAATTCTCTCCCTTTGTATTTTTCTCTGTCTACTTTTTTTTATACTAGTGCTATTTTCATCGCAAGATTTATTTTTTTATGATTTTGTCGTAATTGGTAATCATAATATCCAAACAAACGCGAACAAACACAATCTAACCCAAACAAATAAAACCAAACAAAGCCAGACAAACCCAAACAAACCCAAACAAAGCCAGAAAAACCGAAACAAGCCCAAACAAACCCAATCTAACCAAATCTAATCCAAAAAAAACCAAACAAGCCCAAACAAACCCAATCTAACCCAAACAAGCCCAAACAAAACGAATCAAACCCAAAGAAACCCAAACAAACCCAAAAAAACCCATTCCAACCCAAACAAAACGAAACAAACCCAAAAAAACCCATTCTAACCCAAACAAACCCAATCTAACCCGAACAAAGCCAAATAATCCCAATCTAACCCAAACAAACCCAATCTCACCCAAACAAACCCAAACGAAACCAAAGAAACTAAAAACAAACCCAAACAAAACCAAAGAAACCCAAACAAACTCAAAAAAACTCATTCTAACCCAAACAAACCCAAACAAAACCAAACAAACCACCTCTGTCTTTTTCCCTCTCTCATTTTATATATAAATGTCTAACAATTTCTCTCCTCGTTTTTCTTATTCTCTCTCTTCGTCTTTCTCTCTCTCCCTCTCTCTCTCTGTTTCCAAAATCAAAAAAAAAAGAAAATATTTTCTAAATCGTTATCAGCTTCGGAACTGAACGCCGGGTCAACAAGGCAAAATTTGCTGGCCGAGATTGAGCCGTATGTTGCCTTGATGCGCAATAACTCGCGTTAAAAAAAAAAAAAAAAAAAAAAAAAAAAACAGGGCAAGAAGGAGGGGGGGGAGGAAGGGGGGGACGGGGGGGGGTCTCGGAGGGCTAGACCGAGCACCGAGCAACAAAGTTTTCCTGATATTTGAAGCGGGAGAGCCGAGAAATATCGGATCGTGGAATTGGAAGGGTGGGGGAAAGAAAAAACGCGAGGGTCAGGGGGGGGGGGGATAAAAACGCACGGTCCATAAAAAGAAGTTGGCCAACTGAGACGAGATAGGGCAAGGGCGAAGTGACGCGTCACGCGACGCTCAAAATTCCGAAGGAAATTCAACGCGAACGCCGTCCAGTGATCCTAGCCAGTATTAGGTCAGACGCAACCGCTCGAATCGTGTTACGAATTTTCTTGTTTGACGAGAGATTTTTATGTCCGTTTTGTTAATATTAAAAAAAAACTATGACGTTATTTCCTGAGTTATAATTTATTTGTTTGTAGCTCTTTTTTTATTTATTATTTTGTTTCTTTGTTTTTTTTTTTTCATTATTTGATTGTTATTTAATTGTTGGTTGATTATCGATTGATTATTGGTCGATTATTCATTTATTATTAGGTCATTATTTTGGGGCGATTGAATGTTCAATGATTATTTAATTATTATTATTCAATTGTTATTTAATTATTTTTTTTTTTTTGTGACAATTAAATTAAAAAGCGTTTTTTTTGTTGAAGTTAAAGATTGAATGGGGGTGACCAAAAAAAAATATAAAGATAGTAAAAATAGTTATTTTTAGAAACATCATAATAGAACATTTATTTTTTAAATCACAAAATCCTCCCGAAAAAAAAAATCAAAATTATATTCAATCACAAATTCCTTAAAAAAAATCAAAATTATCGTCAATCCCAAAAGTCAAAAAAAAAAAAAAAAAAATCAAAATGATCTGTAATCATGAAATCCTTTCGAAAAAAAAATAAATAAACATCATCTTTAATCCCAAAACTCTCTCTCAAAAAAAAAAATCTAAATTATCTGTAATCACGAAATCCTTTCGAAAAAAAATCAAAATCATCTTCAATCGCAAAGTCCTCTCGAAAAAAAAAAAAAAAACAAAAGCATCTTCAATCCCAAAATCATTGAAAAAAAATAAAATAAAAATTATCTTCAATCACAAATTCCTTCCAAAAAAAAAAAAAAAAAAAAAAA
>JAPYZI010007436.1:0-11587 GCA_030523105.1 Ophioninae sp. A BG-2022a
GGGACGAAACTACGCGCGTCTTTTCTCGACGCTGCGCTCGTAACGAGTCCAGACGTAAATAAACACAAACGCGCCCACGGTCAGCACTCGGCAATTGTCATGCCACGATTCTTCGCTCGAAAAGTCGAGAGTTCGCGGCCGAATTCGCGTTCGTCATTCCCTTAAAGCGCCGTAAAATAATAATAAATCTTCAGCCGTATCGATCATTCGTAGTACGCACTGACCTCGTCAATTTATTATCATAATAAATAAACGAGATCCAAGGGAAAACGAAAAATGGACGACGACAACTACTAAAACGTCGACAGCAGATCTTTGGGGATATAAATTTTCTCGGGTAATGAGTAATGCCGGTCTGATTTTTTTTCTTATTTTCCGAATGTCTCGTGTACCAGCTGTAATGAACGAAAGCTGCGGGGAACGCCTGCAACCTGAGTTACGAGGATCGTAATACATATATATATGTATATAGCAGTTTCAGAACTGGTCCGGGAGCTCGGAACGTATGAAAGCTCCACGAATTTCCATACCCATAGATATCCTGCAAAGACATCGTGAAAGGTTCTCTGTCTCTTTCTCCCTCTCTCATTCCGTCCGCATACTATTCTGTAGTAATTAAGCCAACCCGAAAGATTTCTCCCTCTCCGCGTTCCTCCTCCTTCACACCGTTCGTTCCTCTCGTCGCTTCGAATTTACGTGGTAACCGGAAACCCGGAAACGTTTCTGGAGAAGACTGAGCGAAACTCACGAAATTTCAATTTTTTTTTCGAGTCACTGGGGTGCACCGGGTGTAATATAAGGCGTAGTAAAAAGAAATCCATTATCTTCGGTCATCAACCGATCACAAACCGAGTCAACCGGCAACAACACTGCCGCTAAAGTTTGTTCGCATGAAGCATAACCGACTGGTGGTAGATGTGTCACCGAGAGTAAAAATGCAATCACAAAGGTAAAACGGATCACTGAGAGAAGTCTCGATCTCGTTGAAGGACGGCCAACGCTGGGACGATTAGGAAAGAGAAAGAGAGAGAGAGTGTTTGATGTGGATGCAATAAAGATCAAAGAAAAAGTTCTCCAGTTGTCAACGGTACCGAGGTTTGTAGTCAGTTTATATAATTGTCAGGTGCAGTACCATTGACGGACCTTTTTGTCACGTTTCCTTTCACACACATCCGGTCTCGACGCAACTTCAAAGACGTTTCGCAACGCGACGATCCCAGGTGGGTACCAACAATCCAATTGCGGCAGAACTACGAGCCTGGACCTTTCATTATCCGACTGGAAAATTGTTGACTTTCCAGACCTGGAGACTTTGAACCTCCATGTCTAGAAAATTGGTGAAATTCGAATAAAGAAAGAAAATGATCGAAAATTTATAAACTTTACGAACTGGTTGTAATTCGTTGGTAGAAGTCTCAGTAATTACGTTTAATAGCTAATACGAGGATATATTTAAGAGTCATCGACGCATCTATCGAAATTTCGAAAATGTATTTCCACAAGTGAGCCCCCAAAATTTTCACGAAATCGCAAACGATAACTTACAAATCAATTCCCACGGATTTTCTAAAAAGCCTGATGGAATCGAATGATCGAGGTCCGAAAAAGTTGGTTTTTGAATACGGCTGCTCGAGTATTTTCCTCTCCGAGTCGTGACACGAGCCCAAACGTTTTCATTTTCCATAATTTCGATCAAAATTCTCGCTTGACGATCTACTTTTTTGTTCATTGATTGAAAAAATTCCTTAAGAAGACATTCGTTCGTTCCTCAATTTGACATTATTCGATGAAATTTGTTAAAGTTCCGAAGAAAAGTTTATAAAATCCGTGAATAAATAAATCGATTACTCGAATCGAAATAAATGTATATTTGCAAACTGTTTTATTGCAAATTCTAGTAATCAAGCGAAAGGCCTCCCGAGGGAATTTGATACAATCCGCGTCTGTCCTCACGTTGGGCGAAACCCGGTCTGAACGACAGACTCCGAACAGAGGGTGTTCGATGCCAGAGCTGGACCGAATTTGCATAATTGATCGAAAATCACACGAGGCACAAACCTTGTAGTTAACAGTCGAACACAGTTACCAGCGAAATCTGAGCTCAGCCCCTTCCGTCTCGCGGAAACTCGGCAGATTACTCAAAGGGACGAGGGTTACCGGCTAGCCTCGAAGCCCTACCTGCGCTGACGACCCAACTACGTGCATGTACATTTATGCGTGTTTCTACGAGGAGAGGGAGCGTTTGAGGGGAACGGAGGCGAAGGGGTGGATACGCGTACGGTCTCCGCACCGATGTCACTCTGATAAATATCTTCGGTCCATTCAATTATACGACTAATGAGAACCTCGGGTCTGGCATTCACATATGCGTAAATATTCATGAGGACAAAGGACAGGCATCCCGTTTATGCTCCGAAGTACTCGGAGAGAGGCCATCAATGAGCCGCGGAATTTTCGTTGCGCTTAATGAAATTTCATCCGGTTTACTGGCGGTGGAAATTTCCGGGCGATGACTACAATTGCGGTGGGTACGCTTGATTGGCCGAACGACCAAAATGAAAGATCAGTCAAAGCTGGAAAACCGAGCAAGAAAAAAAATAAACGAGAAATTTGACGAACCGTATTACGCTTTGTCGAACCCGGTCGTACCGTTCGAAACGTTCGATTATTTATCTTATACCTTACTGGAAATTAATACTGTGAAAAGTTTTGTTCAAAAATATATATGTATATATATATATATTTGGAACGTAAAAAACAAACTTCTAGCTGACTGAGTGATTTATCAGTGTCAAGCCTAAACCGGAAATGGTAAAAACTCGAAATTTCGAAAACACGTTTTTACGATGATTACGTAGACGTAATTTCAGATGGGTTTTTTCTTCAAATTCTCTTTTCAAGGGTGTAAAATAGAGGATGCGTTGAAATCTATTTTTTATTCATTTGTTTTTATGGACATTCGTGATTTGATTTTTAATTGAAGATTAAGACTGCAACGTTTCAGGGATTTTGGAATATTAGGTATTGAGGGCTTTCAAAGGATTATGCTGCTGTGTTTAAAAATAAAAATAATACTGATTCCTGAGTCTTCTGGAAATCACCGATCGTTTTCCAATTACCCTACTGTGGCCGGAAGTATCCAAATTGTTTCGTCATGTTGGATATATATGAACTCGTAATTGACCAAAAAAAAAAACAGTTTAATCTTGTTTAAAAATACGTATGATTTTTGTTCGTCCTCGTCATCACCAGACCGGACGGGAATATGACCAAACGATAAAAAGATTCAGCAATTCTATGCATTTCGAAATGTGAATGCCGGGAAGCGAGAGACTCCACTCTGGTTCGGAACGAACACATTCGTGTGTATTTCCGATGCGTTCACTCGCTACCTACGTGTATGTAATCCCAATGGGTTTCGGACTCTTCTTTAACTGGGTTACGAGTTTTCCTCGCCCGGTTTTCGAACGAAGTATAAAAGTTTCTATGGGATCCCCGATGTACCCGATTGGCTATGAAAATTTCGACCGCGGAATCAGAAAATCAAACGAAATCTTGGCATACCACTTTACCATCAGCTACTTCGCGACTCTTCATCGTGGTTGGAATATTCAACCATTAACGTATCGTTTCGATCTCTCAGGATGAATTCCATTATCGATTTTGTAGAACCAAACCCCTTTGGGTCAAGCGTGCGCACTTTGTGATTCGAAGGGTCGTCAAGCTCAACATCAAAGAGTGGAAATGATCAAACCGTACTGGTACTTGGAATCAATCAGTGCTAATAACGAGGCAACATTATACGACAAATTGAAATTAATCAAATTAGACAATATCAATAATCACTCGTATTCAGAAATCACCTTTTTTTTCTATCTTGGAAACTTTCGACGACGTTTAAAATTGGAAAAATATCAATAACGGATCCTAAAACGTCAATTAAATTTGTTTAATGAAACATATGTTATCTCAACAGTTTTGTTGACTCTTGAATTTTTTACGTAATTTGTATCTAATCTCAAACAATTAATATTTCCGTTCCAAAGATCGATCTGTACGTATTGTTTAAAATGTAGTATGTTAAATGAATTGATTTTATGAATGAATTATTGTCGTATATCCTCGATGAGGTATAATGATTTTTTTCAGACGTAATTCTGAATTGCTATATTACAGTACACAAGAAAATCAATTACGTTTCTAATGAGGAAGTTCAAAGACGTTAATCCTAATGATACGAGATTGCGGTTAGCAGTAGCCTAATTGCAAAAGAATATCTTCCGCAATGCCGTAGAAATGATGAAATTGAAAAAGCTCTCCGAGGAAAACGCGAACTCCGAGTAGAACAAAATAAGAAGAAAAGAGAAAAAGACGGTAGGACTGTACGTGCTCCTGAAAAGGCGACGAAGCATAAAAAAGGGGAGATGCGAAGGAAGAGAGACGAAGAGAGAGGCGAAAAAGGAAGGAGAGGAAGACCAAGGGAACGAACAGTATTGCAGTGTTATACGGATCTATGAGGGTGCATTGTGATGTTTTTCCCTGTGTCCCTGTCTCCCGTTCGGACTTTCCACATGTCTGCTCGCTACGTATAACCTCCAATGGTTATAACCTTTTCCACTGATACGAAACGGGCTAAGAACTCACCTTGACTTCTTGTCACCACCTACCTGAAATACGGGTCACGAGATATCCTGGCCAATCTTACGAAACGAGAAAAATCCATTCCACCATCTTACGAAAAAATATATTTTTGCGTTTTTTATTAAATGCCTTTTTTTGTTGATTTCGCGTTTTTGGGTTTATATTCCATTTTTTTTTATTTACATTGTGTTTTTCTTGTTTATTTTGCGTTTATTGTTTTTTTTTTTGTTAGATTATTTTAGTTATTGTTTTGTAAAATGTATATATTTTATTTTATATTCGCAATTCCCAAACTGCCCGAAAATTGTATTAAACTGGGGCATAATAAAATGTATAATGATCATAATCATCAATATACGGAGGTATTTTGTCATCGGTAAGGAATTTAATTCAAGAGGAATGAAAAAAGACCCTAGCAATGTTTACGCGAAGCTGAGAGATTTTAAAAGCCATTAGAAATGGATAATCAAGATTCTACTGTATCAGGTATCCGGGATATCGAATGAAACCAAATTGACAATTTCGCTCTCGTGCTAATCACCAGATTTCCGGATCCCGTAGAATTTCTTACTCCATCTGTATCCAGTCTAAATACGGATTCCGGTTGATATCCGACACGTGAGAGATACGTCGAACGTCAATGTACCCTCAAGAGAGTAAAATTTGCATTATCCCATTGCGGAACAACCGAGATCGAGTTTTCCATCGAAAGCTTCGACCTGGATGAAAATATAAGGGTCGTCGGTACGAAAGGAAGATTAAAACTTCGTGTCCTCGGAGTCCAGGATCTCCAAGTCCGAAAATTGGACTTTGCAACGACGATAACGTTTCGTCAGTATTCGATAAACAAAAGAGTGATTCCTCGGTGTTGCGTTCGAGTTTGAACGAAGATGGTCGAGATGGTTGAAAAAGGATGAAAAATAATAAAAACCAGAAGTCGTATTTCGGAGATGAGGGTGTATATAGGGTGGGCCATCTGGAGCGATAATAACGATAACGACTCTAAAAGTAAGATAAGAAAGACGTGGTCCGTTCATGCTCTTTTGTAGTACATGAAAATGGCTACCAAAGTCTCCGAAGAATCTTTTAACCTCCTACCCCAAAGCTCTGGCAAAGCTCAACCCCAGTCATCGTCGTTTGGTTCTAACGATCCGCACTTTAAGAAAAAGATCCGTGCTTGGCCAGTCATAAATTAAAGCATCGATATCGAGAACTACGAATGGCTCGTCGCGTTATCTCTTTTTTTTTTATTTCTCCCTTTCAGGTCGTCAGTTACTTCCGTCTTTTCTTCGTGCATTTACGAAATCGTGAATAAAAAGCTCCTCGTCTCTAACGTCGCAAAAAATGTTTTTTTTTTTTTTTTTTTTTTTTTTTTTTTTTTTTTTTTTTTTTTTTTTTTTTTTTTTTTTTTTTTTTTTTTTTTTTTTTTTTTTTTTTTGGGCTTTCGCTACTACCAAGCTTCGAGGATTTTTTATGAGCCATCAATTTTATCACTCGACGAGAGTAAATGCGCGTACGCGTATCGCCTCGCGCATTCATACTTCCGAGGTGAAAATAGACCGCCACCTCGTGTCGAGGAATGGATAATAATGAAGCGATTATACCTCGTTTCGTACCTCGGGTTTCGCTTCAGGCCTCGAGACGAAAACTTTTTTCTCGAGTGTTACACATCGACCGAAATCGATATCAAAAAAACCTTTTCCAAAAAATAATTTTCTCTTTTCACGTAATTTTCTTGTATTCAGACTGTACTCTTCTCTTTACTGATTGTTTTCTAATAAACTAATCTTTAGAAATTATTTCCCAAGAAAATAATACCTAATATTGGGTCGTTCAGTCTGTTGGCTAAAATCGTGTACGGCTATTTTTTAATCCGGAGATCGCTGAAGCGTAGATTTTCAAATAAGCAAATAGGGAAACTCTTCCTTCAAGATGCTTCGGAGAGAAAGAGTCAATTGGGATGAAAACGTGATCACAGTGGTGATTTATAAGGATCAAATTGACGAAACTCACCGATATTTCGACGTGCATTCGCTGCTACAAAGCTTTAAGGATTTTTTATGATCCATCAATTTTATCAGACAACAATAAAAAAACACTTATCTGCAAATTGACCAATTTGTAACGGATGTATCGGCATTTAGAACCAAAGAGACCTGTAGATCTGTCATTTTTTGTAGCGTTTGTACGATCGCGCATGATTGGGCGACGTTTCGAAATCCTGCTTTAATTGAGAAATCCCAGGTTGCTATAGCTCCCCCCATATGAGCGATTTTTCGACATTCCTTTCCTTCCAATTTTTCAATAACCGTGCAGTCATGCTTTCCATATTTTTTTACGACTCGGCAAGCTTCGTACGTTAAACAAATTGGCAAAAAAAAAGATAGAAAAATATCATAAAAAAAGAACGAGGTACATATGGCGTTTCAACGAATTCCAATTAACAAGCATGACCATTTTATTTCCTCTACGCGAATTTTCCATTTCTCGTCATGTTTCATATCGTACACGAAATACATTCAAATAACGTTTGCCATCCTTTAATCTTCGAAATCAGCAAGCTTTTCGAATAAATAATTATCCCTGCATAAACGTCGATTTGATATAAGCTTGATGAAAGCTTCAATGAATGAATTATGAATTCATATATAAATTTTAAAAATCTCTGACTGACTCAGTGACTCATCAAAGCCTAAACCCTTTAACCTAAAAAGTTGAAATTTTGTACAGGGGTTCCCTTTTGGATGTAGAGAATCCTTCAAGAAGAACATTTCAAAATTCAAGCTTTCAAGGACCAAAATGGGGGTTCAAAGTTTTTTTCAAAATACAATAATAATAATAGACATTACGACTCGAAAATTCAACAAAAAAAAAACTCAAAAAATCAAATAAGCAAATACGTACATCGAGATTTTAAAATATAAATCCCTTCATAACGAAAATAATACAAATTTTGATATTTAAAAAGGTGAGATTATGTAAAATTGATGTTTTACGAGAATTTCGGACAGAAAGTTTAAATGTTTATGGAGAAACAATGTATTGATAAAAAAAAATGGTTTAACGGTGCAAAATGACATATCGGGAAAGGAAAAATCTCGCAGGAAATTGTGACAAACGATAAGTCCGGGCAACGTGGGGACCAGAACGTCAAACCGATCTACGTGCGCGATACGAGTGCAAATGGGATTCCCTTGACTCGGAAAATTTAAATTCGTCCCGGCGTCCCGCGCGATCACACCGGAGAGTGGATTTCCGGTTGGAATTCATTCGAATGACGTTTACAACGATGGAAATTTGGTGAGAAAAAAATTTGCCAACATTGGCGCACGTTTTGTTATACTTGTTATTGGATCCGTGTTGACTGGAGCCAATAACTCGAGTCTCGGGTTCACTCCGTCAAACGTGAACCCGCGACACGTTCATTCATGATCGTTCATTCAAAAATAACGAATATTCCATTTCCAACAATTTTATTACTCCCTCCATCAAATATTCTTCACAATATATCGTCTCGAAAAATATTATTTTACAATCAGCTCAGGATTAGCCGTAGCAGGAATGGGAAATGCTGGAAGAAACAGCAAACCATGGAAAATCATCGATTTACGTTAATTTTGAATACTCCAAAAATCAATAATTCCCGAATGAAAAAAAGGCATCAAAAAATTTGTCAAAAATTGAGATTTCCAAAAAACAAAAAAAAAACAGATTTACAATTCTAAAACCCGCCATACTTTATTAAATCTAAAAAGCAGTTGATCCACCAATCAATAAAAACTTAGAAACAAAAATTATCAATTTTCAACGATTCGAGTCAAATTCAACGATACTAGGAAATGCTCAACGTAAATTCCATCAGTTACAGTAAACATCTGATCTAATTATATCCGAGCAAAGTAAAACCTCCATATTTTCGTTGACTCGAGAGAACTTTTTTAACGAATCAAAAAATGAAATTCCAATGAAAACGGAGGAGTTTGCGTTTTTTCAACGGACTTCGCGGATGCGCTATTCTGATTCACAATGAAAACTACGAGTTTTCATTGTTTGGGTTTTTTTGAGTTTTCTTTGGGTTGGGAAAAGTTTGAGGACAAGCGTCATCGTTTCGTACATTGATGATACGATTTATCAGCGACGATATCGTTGACCGTTACGAACGTAGAAACTCATGGGCACACCTGACGATAGCCCAGAACCAACGCGTGTACATAAATACTTTGGTATAACCGTACCACCGTTCCAAAGTCGGTAATGAACTGTCCAGGCTGCTGGAGATAGCTTTCCATTTCGCAAAGTTACCGCAGCGGCTCGTTCCGTCGTCGCATCTATCGGCCGTTCACTTATGCATGCTATAATGCTTCCCACGCACATACACACACTTGCTCTCCGTTCCCTATCTTCCGTTGGGCAACATTCTAAAATACCCCGAGCGCCGCTATCAGAATCTACCCCAATTCCCAAACTCCGATTTCGGTACGGCCGTTTGGTGTAATATATATATGTGTATGGGTCACGTGATTTTACGAGTTCATCTATATATGGGTCAATAAATCAGGACCTATCGACAGCTCTGTGTGACCCTCCGATACTCTATCCGGTAATCCACAATTTTCGATATTTTCATCGCCTTCGGGGACATCCCACTTTTCTTCAAAGATTTCTCATTCTCTGGACCTAACAGCGACTTTTTTTTATTTTTTGTTTTTTTTTTTTTCGACGCAGTTTCGACTCCTTTTCGTCGCGAGTTTATTAATTTAAAAAAAGAAACGGTTTTAAAAAGTACAGGTAATTTTCAACGATGGTTATTTCATGAATTATCGGTGTTGAAAATTAATTGTTTAATTATTTTGATTATTGTTTGATTGTTTTTGAATAAATAATTCACTTTTGATAGATAATTTTTTGTTGTGTTTATTATTGAATCGATTATTTATTTATTATTATGAATTTCTTCAATCATTCTTTTTATAATGATTGAATAATATTTTTAATAAATAATTTAAATATTATTCTTTTTTATAATGAACAATTCTTTTTTTTAACTTAAAAAATTACCGGTTGTTTTTAAAAGAGTTTTCTTTTTTTTTTTCAATAATTGTTAGCTACAGAAATCCTCGTATCAGACGAAACAGCGATCGTCGGGAGTGCACTTTATTGGATTTAATATGTCGAAATTAATCGACAGATTTCGCAAACGCGTAACAGATAAACCTAACGTGAAAGCTTTTCTCTCGTGCTCGAGGGCGTCTCGATCCGGCAATATCTTTTTTTACGATTTCATTTCGATACGTTGTAGCACTTTTTTTCGATTTTATAGCGCAATACCGTGCAGCTCAAAAGTCAAATTACAGGTCGTGCGAAGAATCGAGAATTCATTGATCGCTTCATTTTTTTTTTTTTTTTTTGTTTTTTGGCGAATCAACCAACGACCCGTGGAAAGTCAAATTCGATACCGTTCTTCCGGCAAAACGGTCGCGTACGTGCAAGGCCACCACCCAGGTTTGAGCCTGTCCGGTGGAAATTCGAGATCCGAAGTTTCACAGGGTTTTCCAAATGAGAACCTTTTCAAAGGCACGCCCACGACACAACCCCAATTATCAACGTAACAGCCAGGGTTCGAACGGTTCTCCGTTTTATCCATGAACGAGGGAAGCGTAAAAATAAATGTTTACTGGTACGACAGCCTCGTTTTTCCATTCACTCGTATGGCAAATATCAATGCGCTACGTTGCACAATTGCGTTTCGATAAATTTTACCAAAATTTTGGGGACGAGCTCGCGCGATAATGGAGAAAAGAGAAATCCCGGATTGTTTGAAAGGCACTTCGGGAATATCACCAAATTTCACCAGACGTTGTCAAATTGACAAACCAACGGACGTTTTCTCGTCGAATTTCTAAAATCAACGAAACGAAAAAAGTAGATCCTTTGGATTTGCGACTTCGCCGATTTCGAGAAAATCTCGATCGACACGCGTAAAAACTATTTCTGGCAAATTCCTCATAGGCGTTCCTCCATTCCTCCTCCCCTTTTCTCCAAACATTATTTACCAACAAAAAATCATTCTCGGTACAAAATTACCAACGAACAAAATATCCCAATCAAATAAATAATCCGAAACCAAAATTGCTCCCATATTCGCTCGAACTGGATTCAATTTTATTAAAAAAAAAAAACAAACAAAAACAAAACAAAACCTTCTAATACAAAATGACCAACGAACACTATACTCCAATAAACCAAAACATTTCAAACCACTCATATCCCCCCCTTTTTCTCTCTCCCCGATTTACCAACCGATCAAATTGATTCCCCGAAAAGCTCGCGATTAAAATCTTCCCATACTTTCCCCCAACCTCCCCCCCGCCCCTCCCATCTACGTTCCGCCGTTTCTTATCTCCCAAAACAAAATTCAATTAAACGCGCCGATGGTACCAAAAGGTTCAGAAGCTTCCGAGGCCGAACTTTTTTCTGCGCCCATTTCTCGCGAGAAGAGAACTTGACCCAACCAGAAACGTACTACTCTCCGTACTCTGATATACGAAAGCCCAGCCCATCCCAACCCACCCTTCAACCCAACCTCGTCTCCTACTCGCCCCACTCTTCCGCCCGCGTACACCCGCAACGTAACATGAATTTTGTTCGCTATAAGTGAGAGATAAAGGATGGCGCGGATGGGATACGAGGACTCGCCAACTGTGTGGGCGAAGCGGAAGAACGCAGGAGCTTGTTTCGGGCTGTGCATACGACCCAGTTCCATAACAATGTACACGGTTCCCTCTGTGAACTTTATATACCCACATACATGCAAATCTACGTATATAACGTTGATATATATATATATATCTATATATATATATGTCAACTTTATATTCGATATATATATATGTGTTTTCTCTCTCTCTCTCTCTCTCTCTCTCTCTCTCTCTCTCTCTCTCTCTCT
>JAPYZI010007437.1:0-14366 GCA_030523105.1 Ophioninae sp. A BG-2022a
GGGGGGGGTGGGGGGCGCAAATAATCGCAGGTTGGATTGCCGCGTGCACAAAATTCCAGTTCTCGTAAAATCGACGTGCCTTATCTCGGCTTTAGTTTGCTCGTTAATCCAAACTGGCTTTTATCTCGTCATCCGATTTCGCGATTATTTTCATTATCACGCTGAGACACCCGTTCGAAAAATTGAGTAATTTGAATTTGGGGTTTTGGGTTTCGGGAAATTAAAATTGAGGGAAAATCGACGGATAGCGGAAAGGTTTTTTTTTTTTTTCGATTGGGTAATAGGTTGGAAGGGACATCCGATCGAAGATTCGGTGCTGATTACGAATATCAGAGAATTTTCGTCGAAAGCAATACACGGAACAAAAAAAAACGTGTTTTAAAGTGTTTTTTACGATTTTTTCATAGAAATTTCGGGTTTTTGGGGAAATGAATGGTAGATTCGTGTTCAGGGGATCAAATTACATGTGTTCAGGGGATCAAATTACATCGTAAAGGGTCTATTAAAAAAATATTAAAAATCAAAAATTTTTTTCGATTTTTTGGGCAAAATACGTTTTTTCACTAAATCATCGATAACTTTTTTTCCTTTGGGATTTGGCACTCCATCCTGTGCTCAAACTCTTTGGTATGATTTTCTCTTCAAAATGCTTTTTTAATCATTTGAATCCGATGATTTTTCGATTTTTGGTAGAATTTCAAAGTTGGACCATCGATTTTACCAAATTTTTCCATACATACCCCTTTGCGTTTTTTTTAGCGATTATTCAAGTGGACTTTCCGGGAAAACTATGAGAGATATCGATACGAATCCAACGGCATTATTTAAGTTAGGCAAAAACCTTTTCCAAACTCACCAATTGAACCTCAATAGAATATAAAACGTCCACCCTACGACCTTTTGAAATATCGTGATTTTTGAGATTCTGGCAAAACGGCCCGGAAGGACGTAAAAAAAAATTTTTTCCGTTTTTGAGCTCTTAAAAGGGTGTACTCGATCGTAAATTTTCCGCTGATTACGAATATGCCCGATTTTTTGCCGAAAGTATAAAATTAAACTAGCAAAACAACAAAAAAAAAAATTTCTAATCTATTTTGAAAATCCGAGGGAGAAATAAATTAAAAAAAAAAATAGAAAATAAACATCACCCGATGAAAAAAAAGGAACGATTAACCGTTAACGTCATTTCCGGAGCACATCTCGCGTTTCGAAGAACCGTCCGGAGGGCTCGATTTCCAGGAATTCCAGAGGGCAGTCCGTTTCGGGATCTTTGAAACAATTTGGAAAATACCGGAGCTCGAAAGATCGCGAGAATTCGGTTGTAGTCTCGAGCGAGACGTAATTTTATGGCGAACTCGAGTTTGCGCGTGTGCGCGTTAAGAACATACGCGCGCGCACACGGAAAAGGGCAAGTGCGTGTTTCGCTGCAGCCGGTGGCAAGATTCGAAGAGGTCCGTTGGGTATAACACGGCAAACCGGAGCGAAGGAGGCTTCAGTCCGCCGCGAGCCTGCAACGCTGAAACGTTTCGCGCGAAAAATAAAAAACAAAAAACAAAAAAACCAAATTTTTTTTTTCAAAAAAAGACAACAATAAAAGCTCGAGTTTCCGAGCGATAAACAATCGAGTTATAAATCAAATAATAAATAAAATAATACATTTAAAAAAGGACAAAAAATTAACGCGCCAAAATTTGTGACTTTTTTTGTTTGTTTTTGTTTTTGTTTTTTTTTTGGTTGGTTCGTCTTTGAAACAAAAAAAGAAAAATATTGAAAAATTTTATATTTTTTTTTTTGAAAAGTTCGATCGATGAGAGTGATAACGAAAAACGAAATGCCACGATCCCCCTCCACGTGAACGAGGTGCCCGCTGGGAATAAAAATCTTCGATCGAGTTTAACATGACTGCGATTAGTATCAAGCAACCAGCCATATGGCAATATTCGATCATGATTCTGTGTGCAACAGGTAATTACGAGTACCAACTTCCGGAAGTCGAGAACGTCGAAGGGAAGAGAAAAGAATAGGATGATAATGTTGAAGCTGGTTATTATTTATTTATTATTTTTGTTTGTGTTTATTATTGATTTATTATTTATTATTCAATTATTTTTATTATTTCGTAACGTTCTATGAAACGTAGGGAAAAGAATTTTTTTTTTTCTCTAATAAAACGAGAAATTTGTTTGGTGATATTTAGTTTTGTAATCTCGTCGATTTTGGAACTTTGTTTTGGCAGATGGAAGCCAGAATATTTTTTTGTTTTTTTTTGTTATTGGAAAATTTTCGTGATTTTTTGTTTTTTAATTTATTGAATATTCAATTTATTTGTTCAATATTTTTTCATAAAGCTTCGATTTTACAAGTTTTTCGTCTGCCGATTGTTTGGGTTTGTTTGGGTTTGTTTGGGTTTTTGTCTACCGATTGAAGCTACAAAATTGATTTATAAGTTTATAATTTTCCATTTTTAAAAATTATAAACATTAATTCTGTATTTCAAATTTTAATTTTGAAAGATTTTTAGTTTTATAAATACTTTTTTTAAGTTTTATTTTTACAAATGTTGTTTTATCAATGTTGTAATTATTTTATCTTGATAAATGGTTTTTTTTAATTAAAAAAAAAAAAAAAAAAAAAAAAAAAAAAAAAAAAAAAAAAAATTTTTTTTTATTATAAGCGTTTCGGCGCAGTAAAAATTGGACCACACGTACGAAACGAGAGGGAAAGGAGAGCGGAAGAAACATGAGTTTCTTGTATTTGCCAGACTGAGGAAACGAGTGAGAGGGAGAGAGAAAGAAAGAGAGAGAAATCTATTTTGGAGTCACGCTAATCGAGCAACCGAGCCATGTGTCTATAGCTGCAAGAAACGCCGGTTGCGCGCTGAGGTAACGCTGACTGTCGGCGTTCTAAAAGTGTCAGGTAGCGCCGATAAATTCACCCGGCTTAATAGACGCTCTAAAAGGTTTATCGAATTCTCCAATTTGCCTCTCTCTCGCTCTCTCGATCGAAATTCTGGCAATATCAGCCCACTTCGAGTCCTCAAACGTTTTCATCAGCGAAGCAACCCAAACGACCGCAAATCTACGAGTGCCAAACGTAATCCCGATTTATTTTGCTCGCCTTATTTTACGTCCGTCTGGGTGCGACAACAATCGGAATGATAACAATTGAAATCCAATTAGACGAAAATAAAAAAAACCCGAGCGAGAAGCTTGGGTTTGTTTGGGTTTGTTATTTATAATAAAAATAGCAACAACGATGAAAATACGAAAATGTTTTTTGTAAATTTAATTTATTTATTATTAAAGTTTTAATGACAAAAAAATTATTTGATGAATTAATCGTTAAATTAATATTTTATACCAATTATCAATCGTAATTAATTTTTTGTAGCTTCGACGTGTAATAGTTACATTTATTTACGATCGATGAGTGAATTGGTGAATTTTGTTATTTAAATTTTAATAAAGAATATTTTTTATCGAATAAAAATATTTAATGTTTATTTGTGATGTAATATTTATTTATTAAAAATGTATTATTATTATATAAATGTAAATATAAATTTTGGATGTATAAATGATTTATTAAAATAGATATATATTTATTGTAGAATTTTTTTTTATTAAAAGAAATTGATTTAAGAATTCTACTTTTTTATTTTCAGTAAATTTATATTATATTGATTAAAAGATTTATTTTTATTGAAGAATTTAAACAATTAAATTTTATTTAATTGTTTAAACGATTATTACTACGAGAGAACTTGAAATACAGATAATTGAGTGGTAGAGAAAATTTCATTGGGAGTAAATTAATTCTATTTTCGATCTCGACCCATCCGAACATTTTCACAAACGTACGATGTTCATAATCCCGATTTATATTACCCCTCGAGGTTTCCATTCGTTTCGCAACCGAATTAACCGAATTTTTTTTTATTTTGTGCAATTCTTGTAATTAACTATACAAAAGTGAGGAAAAAAGTCGGCGGTAACGATTTCCAGGGGATTATCAATAGGGATTTATTTTTGAGCGTTGACGTGTGCTAATTATATTTATTTTCGATCGTAAAAAGTATTAGTAAAATTTATCGACGATTCATTCAAATAAATAAAAAAATTCCTACATGTGTTTATCGGATAATTAAGACGCGAAGGAAACTTTCATCGGGACTTAATTAATTCTATTTTCAATGTTTATCGTTGAAGCGACAGGAAAAAAGGTGTGCACTTAAATATCGAACCGAGCGACCGCGTAACTCGAGCAAAATATATCATTTCTTTTTTCGTATAGATACGTGTGCAAATGAATAGGGAAAATATCGTTTTCTTTTCAGGTCGCACTGTTCGATAAATCGCCTACGGAAATAGACCGCATTTTCGCACTTCGCGTATGTATATGAATATACAGGGTGTCGCGGACCGAGTGGTTCGATAAAAATGAGGAATAGGAAGCCGCGTGGCTTTTTCGAAAATAGAAATATGATTATTCGCATGATCAATCGAATCGAGTTTTACTCGACAGACTGGTAAAATTTGCATCGTTGAATTTAAATATAGAATAGGATTGAGGTTAAATAAAATTAAACCCGATGCCTATTCCACATGTTTTTTTGCACAATGTGGACAATATCGTCGCCTATTTTTTAGTAATAGATGGAAGAGAAGAGAAGATTTGAAGCAGATGGTGATAAAGAGAATTACGTACCTATTCCACGTTTTTCCATGCCTATTCCTCATTTTTCTATGCCTATTCGACATTTTTCTTGCCTATTCCACGTTTTTCCATGCCTATTCCTCATTTTTCTATGCCTATTCCACATTTTCCAGGCCTATTCAACATTTTTCTTGCCTATTCCACGTTTTTTCATGCCTATTCCTCATTTTTCTATACTTATTCCACATTTTCCAGGCCTATTCAACATTTTTCCATTCCTATTCCACGTTTTTCCACGCCTATTCCTCATTTTTCTATACCTATTCCACATTTTCCAGGCCTATTCAACATTTTTTCATTCCTATTCCACGTTTTTCCACGCCTATTCCTCATTTTTCTATACCTATTCCACATTTTCCAGGCCTATTCAACATTTTTCCATTCCTATTCCACATTTTCCCATACCTATTCATAGCCCTTTCCATTCCTATTCCGCATTCAACCACACATATATTCCACGTTTCGAAAGAAAACGTGGAATAGGCACGAGTTCGAAGCAAAATACAATTCAACACGAATTTTTCACTTTCTCTGGGACTACTCTAGGTATGGAAAAGCCTTTGTATAAAAATGACTTCGTAAAAAATATCGACCGCTTCCGCATGCGATTTATCAAACGGTTCGAGGTAAAAACATAACCGATATTTTATTTCGTTCCCATGGCATAAATATGGTGATTAGAGTACAAGCTTGATAGCAATTTCTGGCCGGAGAAAAAATACATATATCAGTGACAGGAAGGTTTAATAGTTTACCGATAGTGTAATCTCGAGTTCGATTTTTCCAACGGCGGGTTCATCGTCGAACGTCGTCGGGAAGGTCGTTCCCAATCGTCCATTTTCAATTGAAAACAGCTCTCGATCACGAAACGAGTTTGGTAATAAAATTAATAATAACGAGGGAAAATATAATTAGAGGACGAAGAGGTGAAAGATAGGTGTTTCAGAAGCCACCATTTTTCCAGCTCCGCAATTTTCCTGGATACTCCGTTGAACTTTATCAACGCCTTTATGGGGGATCAATAATGGTACGCTTGAAAATTGCTATCTCGAAATGATGATTAATGGCCGATGTACTCTCGCGCCATTACTCATTTTCGTGACACCTTTTTTTTCAACACTTTATCGCCGGCTTGCTGGACGATGTTTTCGACGGATGTACGATCTACAGAAGGGAACATTCCCAGTAACAAAAGATGCATTGCTGCACTTGCCTCGACGAAGAGCTATTGAACGAATTTTTATCGTGCTATTATTATTATTATTATTATTGTTGTTGTTTTATGTCCAAAACGTGTTTATCATTTTCAAAACATATTTTCAATGTCCAAAACACGTTTTTCATTTTCAAAACATATTTTCAATGTCCAAAACATGTTTTTCATTTTCAAAACATATTTTCAATGTCCAAAACACGTTTTTCATTTTCAAAACATATTTTCAATGTTCAAAACACGTTTTTCATTATCAAAACATATTTTCAATGTCCAAAAAATATTTTTCATTATCAAAACATGTTTTCAATATCAAAAACGCGTCTTAAATTTTCGAAACACGTACCCAATGGCAAAAACGTGTTTTGTTATTTTTGAAACATGTTTCAGGGTCGAAAATATGTTTCGACGCCTCGAGGGAAAAGAAAACACGTTTTGTTCCGAAGAGTGTCTGGGCTGCCTCGACAATCACGAGGAACAAAAAAAATGTACAACAGTTCGCCCTCATATGTTAATGAGCAATAACGCTTTTCTCGCATTGCAAGAGGTTTCGAAAACAGCGGTTTTCAAGACAACTGCAAATCGCTGAATTTTTTAATCCAAGAATAATATTGCATCAATCATTTTTAATAATAATAATAATAATAATTTTTTCCCTGAATTTTTTTCCCAGAATAATTTCAAAAAACTATTAATAATAATAACAATAAGAAAAAAAAATGTTTCCATCATTTTTTCGTTTATGAATGAATATTTATCAATATTTTTCTAATAATAATTTCTATAATAATAATAATAATGATTTTTTTTCTGAATAATTTCACCATATCTCAATCCCATTAAATACGAAATTTTGCATCGCCTTGGAAAACGAGTTTTTGGCTCTTCCCCCCCCCCCCGACCCCCCGCGATTCCAATCGCTATTTTTTTTTCATTTTATCACTGGCTAGTAAAAAAAACGAGGGGGGGGAGAAGAATAAGGATAAAATTAACAAAAAAAAAAAGAGAGACTTTTGGCGCGACTGTTTCGCGAGGAATCGAAAACGCGGGAAGTTTCTTTACGATCCCGTTCGCGTTTCTGAATACTCGCGCGCGTTGGACGAGTGGAATTTGCATTGAATGCCCATATGGTGCCGGAGGACAGTGCCGACCGTCAAATAACGCGAAACGGTTGAATGGCTCCTCGAAACGACTCAGTCAGGTGTCCATGTACCGGGTGTCCGGATACGAGTATAAAAAATGAATAAATAGAAATATGGCAAATCGCTCGAAATTCCGAAAAATCAAAGAGAATTAAAAATTTTTTTCAAATTTTGGTAAAAAGGTGAAAAAAAGGTTTGGCAAAGTTGGTAAAAAAAGGCAGAATAATTGGGTGTTCTTGAAGAGCATAAATTTTTTTATACTCGTATAAAAAATGAATAAATAGAAATATAGCAAATTGATCAAAATTCCGAAAAATCAAAGAGAATTAAAAATTGTTTTTCAATTTTTATCGACTTCCTGCAACGTTGGTAAAAAAAAGACGGAATAATTGGGTGTTCTTGAAGAGCATACATTTTTTTATACTCGTATAAAAAATGAATAAATAGAAATATAGCAAATTGGTCAAAATTCCGAAAAATCAAAGAGAATTAAAATTTTTTTTTTTCAATTTTTATCGACTCCCTGCAACGTTGGTAAAAAAAAAAAAGACGTAATAATTGGGTGTTCTTGAAGAGAACACGTGGCCTTGATTCTTTCTGGTGCACTATGGACACCACTGTTCCTCGCAATTGACGATAATTTATCATAGAAGTGTTAAACTACCAGGGATCATTCACGAGCCATCTGTCCACGAGATAACGAAGTTGAAAAAAAAAAAGAATTAAAAATAAATGATTTACGAGTCGTTGAGATAATCATCTGCGTACAGAGCACCGATTGCAGGACTCGGATCTCGCTGTGATTCTTGTTCCACGTATCTTAGGTTGATCAGAAGGGGGCCTCTTAAAAGACGAGCCGGCTCGAGGCCATGCACGTATTAATATCTCACACGTTAATTTTCAGGGTGCCCTGGAAGTCACGATAGTTCAGCGAGTAGCTAACCCCTTCAAATGAATCCACAACAACTTAATAGGAAATTACGTTTTTTTCTACTGCTTAATAGGATCCAATGAGAAGTGTGGAAGATCGATGTATCACTTCTAAAAAACTAACGAAACTGAAAATAATGTTTTTTTTTGCAAATTTGAACGAATTGTGAGAGTTTAAAAATAAATAATCAATAAAATTGTGTAAATTGAAGAGATTATTAAATCGATCATAAAATTAAATGACAAGCAATGGAGAAAAAATAATTTTGTAAAATGAAACGTATACAGGTGGCCTATGACCGTATGTAATTCGTGATAAGTTAAATTCTGAGTCGATTGCACTCTCGCTCATCCGACTGAAAAATGTCCAAAAAATATTTTTAAGTTTTTTTTCATTTTTTCAGTTTAATTTTGTATTTTCGCCAAAAACTCGGGGATATTCGTAATCAGCTGAAAATTTACGATCAAATAGATCCTTTTAAGAGTTTAAAAATGATAAAAATCCACACAAAAATCCTAAAAAAACTTCTAAAAACACAATTTTTTTTCATTTCTGCAGTGCTTTCGACGAAAATTCGATGATATTCGTAATCAGCTGAAAATTTACGATCAAATAGACCCTTTCAAGAGTTTAAAAACGACAAAAATCCAAAAAACGACAAAAATCCAAACAAAAATTCTAAAAAACTTCTAAAAACACAATTTTTTTAAAACTCTGCAGTGCTTTCGACGAAAATTCGATGATATTCGTAATCAGCTAAAAATGTACGATCAAATAGATCCTTTTAAGGGTTTAAAAATGATAAAAATCCACACAAAAATCCTAAAAAACTTCTAAAAACACAATTTTTTTTCATTTCTGCAGCGCTTTCGACGAAAATTCGATGATATTCGTAATCAGCTGAAAATTTACGATCAAATAGACCCTTTCAAGAGTTTAAAAACGACAAAAATCCACACAAAAATCATTTCTGCAGTGCTTTCGACGAAAATTCGATGATATTCGTAATCAGCTGAAAATTTTCGATCGGATAGACCCTCGAAACTATTTCCTCAAATTTATCATTTTCACGCGATCGTAATATCATAAAATCCTGTCTAAAATCAAAATATTCGAAATATTCCAATTAATCGTTCGTACGTACAAATACACTCGTCCGTTTATCAAACGTAGCCGGTTCGAAGGAATCGCGAGTTTTGTCAGAATCTTGGCGGAAGATCCGAGACGAACGGTTAGCAAACCACCATATATAGGCAGCCATCCAATCGCGTGTGCCATAAATTAATGTTCAAGTTTTGCGGAGTAGACTCTCGCTATTAATTCTACTGATAAATACCAGAGACCATTAACCTCAAACGCGGGCACGAGACGCCGCCGTTCCGCAATTCGCGTATCGACAAACAAGTGCATCGCTCAAAAACCAACGTTTTTAACAAACTAAAAAAAAAGGGAAAAACCAAAAAAAAATGAGGGGTTTCGAAACACGAATAATTGATTTCAGCCTCGATAAACTCGAAATATATGACATTTTGAACGATGTGACGTAACAGCCTTATTACGAGTCATAAAATTTAAAAAAATAATAATAAACAAAAAATTTCAATAAAAAACAACGAAACGAATGAATAAAAAGTAAAAGAAAAATAAATTAAATCATTTTAATGAACCGAATTAATTGAATTTTGAAGGTAATCGAACGAACCGAATTAATGACAATTTTTTATTAACATTTGAATTGAAAAAAAAGAATAATAATTCATTTAAAAAATAGCAATTTTTTTCAATTTTTCTTTTATTCAAAATAATTGAAGTAATTATATTTGAAACAAAAAATGAATCTTAAATAATGGTGTGAAAAATTATAAATGAACAATAACATTGAAACAATAAATCAAATTGTTGGACAAGATATTTAAAGTTATTTTTATCGCTTTTAAAAGTGTTTTTAAATAAGCAATTTTCAAGCCAGTCGGACAGAAATAATCCTTCGAGGGATTTGAAAAAAAAAAAATAAAAAATTTTACGCCTCCTCGAAGGGTAGCGTTTCAGAGTCGTGACGTAGCGAAAACGACGAGGATAAGCGCGTAGGAGGAGCCACCGAACTCCGAAAGAATATAAAGGAGCGCGTAAAACGAGAGGGGAACCTTGAGCGACGAAAAGAAATAGATTTATTGAAAGCCTAAAAGATCGAATGACAAAACGTGAGCCCCGCACCAGGATGATTCAAAATTATTCGATGAAAGAATATCGAACGAAAAATCGTTGAATTTCGCATCGTTGAAACGCAACGAAAATATTATTTTTCTCATTTTTTTTTTTTTTTTTAATATACTCGAGACACGAAAATGACGCAGATATTTTTTTAGAATTTTTTCATCAGCGTTTACGATTATTGAAAAATTTGTCAAAATATTTTCTTTCGAAGTTACCGAAATTTCGAAAATTTAAATAACTTTCCAAAATAAATAAAGTGCCAAAGAAAATAATATTTCATTAATTTCCCAATTTTTTAAAAATATACTCGAGCCACGAAATTGGCGCGCGGATAAATATTTTTTTTTAATTTTTATTTAACGATTACAATTTTTGGAAATTTTGGAAATATATTTTCTCGAAAAGTTATCAAAGTTTCGAAAGTTTTGAAAAACTTTTCAAAAGAAAATTATTATTATTTTTTATTTTCAAAATTAAATGCAAAATGTAATTTAGAGTGGTAACGAAAAAAATAATTCAAAAAAAAAAGTACATCGTTGGATTTCGAGGATGCAAATTTTAAGTCGACGAAAATCGATCAGTCAAAAGCAAGGATAATCAGAGGCGAGTATTCAGGACCAGCAGCTTGGACGAACGTGACCAAAACTTCTTCTATTTTTTATCCTCGCTTTTTTATTCGATTTCCAAAAAAAAAAAAAAAAAAAAAAAAACCATCGGGACTTTTTTCATCGTAACCATAAAACTCGTCTCGTCTCGACTCGTAAATCCAACCCGACTATAATTCGTACTCCGAAAACGTGATCCAAATTTACTCTCGAGTGTTACCAACGCGAACCCAAATAAACCCAAACGCACTGCCAGATGCTGGAATTATTCGCGTTCGGTGAAGTCACCTCGCGATATCGTTGCACAATGCACTTTGAATTCCACTTCAAGGACGCCTAACGGGAGAAAGTGCTTTTCTTGTTAAAGTCCAGCGAACTATTGGCGACTCTTCACACTTTTATTGGCTTTGTTTGGGTTTGTTTGGGTTTACGAGAGAAAAATCCCCGAACCGGAAATTCGTTGAACTTTTATTGGTTTTGTTTGGGTTTGTTTGGGTTTACGAGAGAAAAATTCCCAAACCGGAAATTCGTTGAACTTTTATTGGTTTTGTTTGGGTTTGTTTGGGTTTACGAGAGAAAAATTCCGGTTTGGGAATTCCAGACAGGATTCTAGTGTTAAAATCCATTTATAAATAATAATAATAATAATAATAAAAATAAAAATAATTAAAAAAATAATAAATCAAATTTACTTATTATTATTTAATAAATGCGATAAAAACGAAATAATTATCAATTATTACAATCAATCAATATTATAACAAAATTAACAATTGTTATTTATTATTGCGTTTATATAAAAATGAATTATCGTTATTATTGTTATTTCAATTATTATTATGATAATTGGAATCGTGTCAATTATAATAACGATCCTGTTTAATATTCTCCCACAATTAAAAATACATCGCGATATGCCGAATAAATTCTGAACCGGAAGTGATAAAATAATAATTTAAAAAAAAATCATTGTTGCTCGTTAGGGACATTCGGGGCGATTTTCGAGCCGCAAAGCTTCAGCATAAATCCTCAAACCAACAATCGGGGCAGGAACATCATTATAAGGTACGCCTGTCCGGTCGGATTCTTCCGGCTTAACCGGAAGTGTTATTACCTGAGCGCGGGCACGGCCAACTGGCAGCAGGCCCATTTTCATTGCAAGGACAGAAATTCGACACTCGCCGCTCCGGACAAAAAGGGAAAGGACCGGAAGCTCAGAAAGTACCTGATGGGCGATCAGTTCGGTGAGAAAAATTTTTACATTTTTTTTTTCATTACTATTGCAATAAATTGTAATTTTTTTTTTTCTTCAAAATTATAATCTATTTTAATGTTTCTTTTTTGGTTATTTGCATATTTTGTATTTTGCCATTTTATCTCTATTTTTATTTTTATTTCTATTTATTTTTATTTATTTTTATTTATTTTTATTTATTTTTATTTATTGTTATTTATTTTTATTTATTATTATTATTATTATTTAAAAGTACTTTAAAAATTATTTATCACGTTGAAATATTATTTTATTTTTTATTTTTATTGTTTATTAATATTATTATTTTTTTGTTATTAAATAAACATTTGTAATTGTTAATAGCGAAACTGGAAAGATGGATCGGGGGAATTTACGACTGGAGAGCAATGGCTTGGAGGTGGGGAGTTTCCGGTGAGAATGTCGCGTTCGAAAATTTTGAAAAACACGACGAAGGTGATCCGAAACGATTCGCCTGGCATTGCATCCTGATGGATCCAAAAATGGAATACAAATGGAAACCGACCAGCTGCGTTGAGGAGAAACATTACATATGCGAAGTACACGCCGGTAGAATGCGTAAGTTAAACGAACTCGATAATACGTGATTATCACTTGGGAAAACCCAAAAGAAATAGAATTTTAATAATTATTCTAACAAGTGGATAAATAATTTATTGTTCGATTTTTTAATTTTGATTTTTCATTCGAAATGCAAAAATTTTGTTTAATTTTTTTTTTTTTATTTATAATTTATTTTATTTTCGATATTTATTTTTATTTCTAATTTATTTTATTTTCGCTATTTATTTTTATTTCTAATTTATTTTATTTTCATGCGTTTAAAAAAAATTAATAATAAAAAATAATTTAATAATGATTTTTATTGTTGTATGTAATTTTTGTTAAAAATTTTAATTACTGTTGCTAGATAATGTTTAATGGAAATATTTGTTTAAAAAATGAAACTTTTCAGAACGCAGGCGCAGAAACGATCCGAATCTGGCGCCTCAAAATCAGCGCCTGAAACCGCGCAAGGGCAAGAAGTACAAAAAAGGAGAGAGAAAAAATCGAATACGAAATCGTGTGGAAAGCCACTGGAAGCCAGATGGAAATATGCTTAACAGGAACGAACAATGGGCGAACGGTGTCAAATTGGGATCGCGACCGCCTGCCGGGTTCGTAATAAATAAATAAATAAATAAATAAGTTAATTAATTAATGGATTAATTAATTAATAACTTTTATAATTATAAATATTACTCCCGATAAATAAATAACTTTCATAATTATTGATACAAAATTTCGTCTAATTAAATCGTATGTTTTTGAGCGATCGTCAAAAATGACCAAAAACGTTTAATTCACCAAAATCTGCCGAAATGTTTTTTGGAAAAAATAAGAAAAAATCATTTCTCATGAAAAATTAAAAAAATTTCCTAAAAAATTCCCAAATATCACAAATATCCGAAATCCTAATAAAATGTTTTTAATTTTCCATGAGAAATGATTTTTTTTTATTAAAAAGAAAAAAAAACTTGGCCTGATTTTGGTAAATGAAAAGTTTTTGTTAATTTCTAACGATCGCTGAAAAACTTACGATTTAATGAAGTTTCATACGCTCAACTTCCGGTCTCGGCATTTCCGGTTTCTCGGAAATTTTACCGATTTGATAAATCGAATTTATAATTAATCGAATCGGAAATTGACTCGACAGGATGAGACTGGTGAACGGAACGAGAAGGGCGAATCGAAAAAGACACCGATCATCGATGAGACTGCATCCCATCAGGGTGGTACCCAAAATAACCCAAGTAATTCCGGAGGGCCACGAAAACGGTTCTTTCTTGGGGGATGGTCCAGCAAGGCCGCGCAATCAAGCGTTGTCCGACGAAAGCGCGATCATTAATCACTTCCACTCGAAAATCAACGATCTCTCGCTCGAAGAAGTTTTACTGAAAACGTGAACGAGACTCGTCTGTTTTCCGACTGAACTTAATTTATTGGAAGCTTCAGGACGTTCATTCGCGAACGATTTCCACCCGAGGAACGAAAGAACGAACGATTCGTTTTGTTCTTTTCGTACCGGAAGTTCAGCGTTTGATTTTCTTTTGTTTTTGTTTTTTTTTTTTCGTACGTGTACGACTAGTGACTTATATCCTCGTGCCATGTCATTTATTTTCGTTTTTTTTTAATCGTCGATTGTGAAGCGAATACGATACGCTCGTTTGTTGCGATTTTTTTTTTTTTTTTTTTTTTTTTTTTTTTTTTTTTTTTTTTTTTTTTTTTTTTT
>JAPYZI010007442.1:0-10742 GCA_030523105.1 Ophioninae sp. A BG-2022a
TTTTTTTTATTTTTTATTTTGTTTTTTTTTTTTTTTTTTTCGTACGAAGTTACAACGGCTATGGCTTTATTAGGATCAGTTGTCTGAATAAGGCCCGGATGATGCTTTTTTTTAAAGAAGATTATAGTTAATAGAAAACAGTGTTTTCTGCACCGAAATTATTATTAATACGTTTATTATTGAATATATTATTAAATAAACACCTTCGTTTTATTTCAACATTCATAGTTTGTTGTTTGTACTAAAAAACAAATAAGTTGAGCGTTCCGAATTATTTGTAAGGCTACCTTGGAAAACCTACCTTGTTACCTAACTAGTTACTAGTCTAGTCTTGAGAACGTTTTCTATTGCAGCAACGATTACATTTTTATATAATCAATTAGCAGTCGGGTCGTTGGAAACTCGTTCTTTTTTTTTTTTTTTGCGGTTTCGGAGAACACGAATATCGAAAATAGATTTCGGAACTTAAGCGTTCGACAAAAAGTCAGGGAGCTTTCGATAATCGATCATTTTTTTATTAACCGAATCGAACTATCGTAATGTGCAGAAGAATCAAGGTGATTGGAGAAACGTCACGAAAGAAGACAATTAATATTTCAAAATAGTAGGATACAATTTTGTTTTTTTTTAAACCTCACCAATTCTGAAACTCTATTTTACGTAATAGAAATTATGTTCTCTGTTTGGCGAAATAAAAATATGTATTTTTATTAGGTAAAATAGCGTTATAATTTTCTATTGTGAGTTATTTAAATAATATATTGATTACGTAAAATATAATTATATATAATATGAAAAATCGATTATATGAAAATATATTTTTATTACGTAAAATAACTCTGTTTAACGTAATAAAAATAATATCTGGCAGCAACTAACAATTACGAGAAACATTATTCGTTGTATATCGGACTGCGATACGAAAGTAACGTATTATTGTATACGTTTAAAACGAGGATTAAGGATGACAGGCTTTTTATTAATGATATTTTAATTCTCGTGTTCAGCCGAGAAATAATTGAAACCGGAAGTTGATGAATTGTAGTTTTTCATTCGATAAACGAATATTCTATATTATTTCACATCTGTGTATGAAAACTGACTACTGAGACTGTACGTGTAGTTGCACTCCAGTACTTCCCGTTATCGCGCCTCGCGTCCTCGCCCAAGATACATGACCGCGTATTTCTAGCCAGGCAAAAGCGTTCAATCAGTTGATAAACTGTTATACTTAAGGCGATCTCTCACGCTCACCGTGAGGCAATGGGAGGCGAGAGAGCAACAGCTGAATTCCAAATACCGTGCGATTTCTAAAACAGTTGATTTTCCATAGGAAAATAGTGAAAATACACATATCCCATTTTGCAGTGGAAATATCCAAAAAAATGTGAGTAATTTGCGAAAACGAAATTGTAAAATTACCAAACATTAATTTCCTCCGAAGCTCGCGAATCTTTCAAACATAAAACGCGTAAAAGAAACATTTCTTTTATTTTAATAAAATTTAAAAAATAAAAATTAAACATTTTTCGTTTAAATTTGAAAGTAAATTCAAAAGAATAAAAATTAAACATTTTTCGTTTAGATTTGAAAATAAATTAAAAAAATAAAAAATAACCATTTTTCGTTAAAATTTGAAAATAAATTTAAAAAATAAAAATTAATCATTTTTAATTGATTAATTGAATAGAAAAATTCAAAATTACAAATTCAATTTTAATTTGATAAGTTTCAATTAAATGTTCAAAATTTTTAATTCTGCGCGTTCATTTTATTTTCTCGCGGACAATAATTACGCGTCTGATCGAGATCGCGGCTGATTTAATCTGGACTTTATCGCAGGTCTACATTTTCTCCGTCGAATTAATCGGTGATATTCATGGGTGTATACGTTTGCAAGGGGCGCTCGCTCTATTAGCATGATGCATAAGTTTAAACGCGAGTATTTGAGAAGCGTCATACGCAGGAATACGTGGAGGGACATTAGTTTCCTGATATTCAAGTAGCGCGATTTGTTTGTGCGCGTAAATACGCAACGCGTACATTGTAAACACGTTTTAACGGAGAGCAGAGGCGAGAAGGGATAAACAAAATAAGAGATATTTTGTTGCGCTGAATTGGCGTGGGGAGTTCTGTTGCTGCGGATCTTCGTACTCAATGTGTACTTTCGTCGCTCCGATATAACGTTGATAACCGCAGATCAGAGAGCCAACATTAATGGATCTCGAAATTTTAAGTATAACGCTTTTCGTTACGGAAATCTTTCTTACCGTCATTTTAAATGCAAAACATCATTCGCGACGACATTAATAACTTTTTTTTTTAGCTTTGAGAAAGCCTTTCTTCCACTTTCTTTCGTGAAATGAAAAAAAAAAATCGAATTATATTTTTCGAAAATTGAATTTTCAACGAATTTCACAGCAGCTCGTGTTTTAAAAAATTGTTTATTTGTGTAGTATTACTCTGAAAATAATTGATCAATTTTGAAAATTCTTTTTTATAAAAATGCTGTTACATACACTTTTATCAAAATTCATCAAAATTCATCTTTAAAATTGAAAATGTTTTTTTTTTATTTTAATTTTTTTTTACAAAGTTAGAAAAAGATTATAGTTAATAGTAAACAGTGATTTCTGAACCGAGAAGCTTTTAGCTTTGAGAAAGCCTTTCTTCCACTTTCTTTCGCGAAATGAAAAAAAAAATCGAATTACATTTTTCGAAAATTGAATTTTCAACAAATTTTGCAGCGACTCGTGTTTTTAAAAAATCGTTTATTTGTGTAATATTACTCTCAAAGTAATTAATCAATTTTCAAAATTATTTTTTATTAAAATGCTATTACATACATTTTTAGGTTATTATGAGCTCTGACTCAATTTTGGCGGGAGATGTTTTTTTTTTGCCAAAAATTGCTTTAATTAGTCACCACTGAGACCTGAGACATTTTTCATTATTGAACCCAAACAAATTCAAACAACCTCAATTATTTCCATAAGTTATGATGCTGTTTGGGTTTGTTTGGGTTTGTTTGATTATATTCTGGAATGCTCATGTCGTTGAAAAATTTGGCTCGTTTCGACGTTTAAGCGTCCACAATTATTCCCACCCATCGGAGAAAGTTCCGTGAAAGGCCAATCCCTTTTTTTTTCAATTCCGCAATGATCTTGTATTCAAGATTGTAAGTGATTATTTATTTTTTTTAAAATGGTATTGCAATTATGAAATTGGTCGAATCGGGTCATTGAGCTATCCGGTAGATAAACTCTGCTGTCCATTCACCAAACCGTTGAAGCAATACGACACTCTTAGCTTTCCAATTCTCTCTTGATTACTTCTCAATTATAAGGTGTAGTAAAAAGAAATCCACGATTTCGAGCAGATATCTTTAGTTATCTGTATCACGCGTTGTATAAGCCCGATCGGTTTATACCAGATGGCATTAGAAAGATTACATTTCGCACCGACCAAACTTTTCCGACGGTTCAGTGATTGGTTGACTCCAAAAAATAATGGATTTCTTTTTACTACACCTAAAATCGCGAAAAATCCATACAACGAAGAAAAAAAACAATTTTAATTGAATAACATAACTTTTAAATTGTTTTGCTAACGCGAAATAAATTCGATTAACGCGGACAATGTGTGCTCGAAAAATGGCGTTTGAATGTAAAAAAAAAAAACGTACGTAAATGTAAACGTCATGAAAATGTACTCAACGGTAGAAATTTTTTTTTTTTTTTTTTTTTTAATTAAAAAACGTATTTTGAAAATAAAAAAGAAATATCGGTAAAACTTTGAAGGGCTCTGTAACTGTCTCTACAAATTTACTTGCGTAATGGAGACCGAAGGACGAACGTAATCGAACGTTTGATATCTCGTTGCTCGTTTCTTTCTGAAGTACGAGCGAGTCGGATAAATAAAAAAAAAATAATAATAATTTAAAAAAAAAAACGATCAGAGGCTTCTGCAGTTTGTGGAGAAGCCTGAACGAACCGTGCACGAAAATCGAGGCGTAGATAAGGATGTATGGAATGACTGGTTGCGGTAAGTATTCCGTATAATAAGGGGAACCCCTTTACTTTGTACACGGGGAGCGCAGGCTCATTAAGTTAATGAGATGTTTCTTGCGCTTAATAAGGTATTTCGTAGCGTTGCAAATGATATCCCACCGAATCCGCGGAGCCCGGTACTCATTCGCACAATCCTCAGTATCGGACGTAAAAAACCGTAACCCTAGCGAATAACGAATCTGTAATTTCTTTTCTCGCATGAATAAAATCTATACAGTAGCACGAAAATAAAATCTAGGTTTCGAAACTCTTCCACCGATCAAGCTGAAATTTGGCACGGATTTTCCTCTTTATACACCAATTGAACACCTAAAACGATTTTTGGTGACTAGCAATAATCTTCGAGAAATCGAATCTTGAAAATTATTTATTTTATTGTGTTTCTGTTATAGCGAACTAACCCAAACAAACCCAAACAAACGCCAACAAACCCATCTCACATTCGACAGCAATTGAATACACGAATTGGATATAGTTGTATGGGTTGAAAGAATAAACTTCGTCCTCCAAAATCCTTTTGGAGATTTTCTTAGAAATCTTCCTGTTCGTTTTTTTAGAACAAACAGGAAGATTTATACGGAATTTCCGCTGGTTCGGTGGAGGAGTTTTTAGGTATCTCATTTGAGCCAAAAGATTTCGCAATGTCATATCTCGAAAACTATAGCGTGTCGGGACAATTCCTATCAGGGGTTGTGTAAAAAAGCACAAAGCATATTTTTGCAATTTTTTTTTCCATAGTACTTTATTTATTAATATTTTTTAAGATATAGTATATTATTAACTAATAATCCAAGAATGTTCTCCCAAATGTTCATTAAAAAATATTGGAAATTGAGCCAGTCGTAGCGTTGAGAACCGAGTCACCTAAAAAAAAAAGTTTCAATGCCGTAGTCAGGTTAACTCATGACTGCTTCATCTGAAATTTAAAAAACCAAAAAGATTTCCTTAGTCCATAAGTTTATTCGAAATTTTAACGACGGAATAAACAAATTATTTATTTTTTTATTTTTCGTGAAGGTTCCAGATAAAAAACCTTGATTTTTGTAAATAATTGCTCTTTTTATGGAATTAAAAAATTTGTCGCAATTGAACAAAAAAAAAAAAAAGATCCTTCGTTCAAAACCTAGTATTTAGTATGTGAATGTAGTGTGCAAAGTTTAGACGAAATCGGTCCAAAGGTTTTCAAGAAATTTTGACTACGGACTTTAAAAAAAAAAAATTTCGAGATAAACGCAAATTCATGGCTGAGGAACGGTCAGAGGGACACCGAGCTCCCGGAAACTCAATTCTCCATAACTCGAAAAATATTGCTCGCAATGGCGTCAAATTTTCCAAAAATATTCCTTATAAGTTACAGTATCAGAAAAAGTAAAAAAAAAAAAGGAATCTTTTGACCTTTGTCCTCCCTTAAAGTATTGAAAGAAACGTCTCTTCGAAATTTCGGCTCGATATGAGCTGGATAAGGTATTGGATCCTTATCCGAAAAGAGCGTTAGGCGTTGCCGGAATATACGTTCGACTTGTACAAATAAAAAAAGATGGCTGTTAGATCGGTTGAACCGGAAACGTAAAGAAAGAACCAGGATCGAGCTGAAGTTCCTATCAGACTGATCCTCTAAAGAGTCATTTATCGAAGACGCGTAGGAGGGAGGAAGAATGAGATGGAGGACTTTAGTGGCTCGTTTCGTGACGCTCTGTGGTGTCCCTCTTTGTATAAAGGAAAGAGGTATTGCGGGGATGGACGGACGAAGGAATCTTAAAATCGTTGGAGGATCGAGCCAGGGCACCGGGACGTCATCAACCTGTGGCTACCGTGGAGAAAACTCTGTTTTCTTCTTTTCGAGTAAATGGAAGGATGAAGAGGGAAGAGAGTGATGAACCCATGGACGGAACGACAAAGAGAGAGAGAGAGAGAGGGGGGGGGGGGGGGGGGGGGGCGGGTAAAACGAGGAACAAGGAAAAAAAGGGAAAAGCAAAAAAGAAGACGCCGCGGGGGGGGGGCCGCGGGAGTTGGGCCCATCGAGGTAAGCAAGTTGCAAGTGGTAAAAGAGGAGCATCAAAGATGCAAACTGCGAGTGGACGAGTGATCAAAAGAGGCAGAAAAACTGCGAGAGGGATATTGATTGACACATTAATTAGTTTTTAACTGTGGATCGGCTAAGCCGTGACCAAATGCCGGTACAATTTTGAATTAAACAAATACAATAACGGATCAATAAGTCCATTGAAATTATGGTTACAGCCCAGCGAGAAATTTGTCGATCTTACGTTGGCAAAAGTTGACTCTCACTCTCTCTCTCTCTTCCATCTTCATTTTTTTTATTTCTTCACGACGAGTGGCGCGAGGAGAGATGAAACGAAAGATAGTATATTTGGCTATGCTGAATGCCGATCACGGAACACTCGAACAGCAACACAAAAAATTTAACAACTATCTGTAATAAGTATTTTTCCATTGACGTAAACTTACGAGGAAACGTACTTTCCGGAGCTCAGGGAGAGTAAATGGAAGGATGAAGTACACGTACAAGACATTAATATCTAATATTAGGTGTAGTAAAAAGAAATCCATTTTTCCGTACCGAACAAACTTTTTCGACAGCTTTGTGATTGGTTGAATCAGTTTGGGATTTTGTTTGACTCTAGAAAATAATGGATTTCTTTTTTCTACGCCCAATATTAAGAAAAAAAAAATACGTGCAATGAATAAATTGTTTACGTTGAGTGACAACGCGTTTAAATTGTTTCGGTAAAGCGAAAAAAAAAGCGATTAACGCGAAAATGTGCTGGAAGTAAAATGTGGATCGATATACGTAAATGTAAGTGTAGAAAGGATGTGCCTACTTAACGCGAAAAAGGAAACTTTTTTTGAAAGTTTCGGCTTTTTTGCGCAATCCTACTCCTTGCACACGATTTACGCGTATTATGAAGCCCGGCTGTAAAAAGGGCGTACGGTCGATAAATTCGAATTGATTCTCGCTCAACACGGTCAAGTTGCATTGCAGTTCGCGTTATTGAACGTGTCGGGTGCAAAAACTGGGGAATCAAGAACACTGCACGGCTCCTCGTTTATACGTTTGTGCGGAGCCAATAAGAGCAAGAGGAGAAGCGAAAAAAGAACGAAAATAAATGGTAGCGATAAAATATGTTCGTGCCTCAGCTGGGCAATTATGATACATCCAGAGCGCGAGTTCCGACGCGATGCGCTTGAAGTTTTTTCGGGTCGTAGTTTCCGCTACCTTGTTCATATTAGATATCAGGGGACATCGAAAGTGGGACATTTTTTAATCGTCGTAGAACTCGATGTCCACGCAGCAGGAACCATCGAAAATCGCAAAACTTATCAAACACTATGGTCCTCTATGCCTCGTGATTCAACTGTTTCGGTCGACTTACGAGATAAGAGTGTATGGTTGTTCAAAAAAATTACATTAAATTAAATTGAATTGAATAAAATGAAATGAATTTAATCGAATTGAATTGAATAAAAATGAGATTAAATTAATTGAAATGAAATTGAATTGCAATGAATCGAATTGAATGGAATTGAATTGAATTGAATTGAATTGAATTGAATTGAATTGAATTGAATTGAATTGAATTGAATTGAATTGCATTGAAATGAATTTAATTTAATTTAATTTAATTTAATTTAATGTAATTTAATGTAATTTAATGTAATTTAATGTAATTTAATGTAATTTAATGTAATTTAATGTAATTTAATGTAATTTAATGTAATTTAATGTAATTTAATTGCATTGCATTGCATTGTATTGTATTGAATTGAATCAAATTGAATTGAATTGAATTGAATTGAATGAAATTGCATTGAATTGCATTGTTTTAAATTGAATGAAATTGTATTGCATTGAATTGAATTGAATTGAATTAAATTGAATTGAATTAATCCTGCCGGCCGTAAAGGATTAAATTTAATGAAATTCCATAAATACGATAAACAGAAGGAATCGCCCGAATCTTTTTCAAACTGGATCACGATTCGTCTCATTCAAGGGGCAGGCACAACTGTGAAACGTCGATCAGCGGATCGTCACTATTAGAATATACAAAACCCTAGCGATCGTTTAAATCGTCAATGAAGCATAATCGACTTTCAGAACTGTGGCAGTATTTACGTTTTTCCTTTGGCAAGTCAATCCGTAGCGAGTGTTACGTATCAAATGCGAGAATTTATTTATTCAAGCCGGGTTTCGATATCGCTCTTGGTACAAACTGTGAGGACATTCGACGTTCATTCGAGCCGTTTATTAGCGTGTTGAGTCTGTAACGCGCTGTATCTTTTCCACGTAATGATATTATAAGTATACACACTGACGTGCGTTTAGCGGTGTCGATATAGTATTACTCTACAATCATTGCTGCGTGCTAATATCAGAAAGTGAACTGATACGTGCATTTCGAATATGGGTGGATGTATAAACGTCAAGGGGTATAAAAACCGTCTCGACTTCGGGCATAAAGATACGAGGTACGTTCATAAAGATATATATATTGGAATATCGGTTTACTCGTGCGCGTGTCTTCGCACGTTCAACCCGTTCGACGCGAAATTGTTGACTAGTCGAAAATACAGAGGGCGTTGTGGATACGAAAATACCTAATAAAGATACGTTAGGATGACCATTGTATCAACACTTATTATTTTTATACCATTCCACCAAACGTTATTTAACTAAACTAGAAATTTGAATTTTTAACCAAATTTTTCCAATTTGTTTGCCAATTTTTTTGCCATTTTTTTGCCAATTTGTTTATCATGAAAATATGCGAACTGCACATTTTTTTTTTTGTCATGAGAAACAACATTTTTATAACTGAAATTATAAACTATCCAAATACAAGTTTTAGAATAAATGAGATTTCGTATAAACTATTCCAGTAAAAGTTATTTTCACGCCAAACTCTGCTAGAATGAAACTTTGTTTTTGTCGGAGTGATAAATAATCACTATTAATACGAATTTCAAAATTCTGTTGTGCACCAACCTGAGCGGTTCGTATTTAAATATCTAGGAGGAGGATTATCAGATTTTTTCGTAACGAATTATACCAAACGATTATTTCCTTCGCCAAAAAAAAAAAAAAAAAAAAAAAAAAAAAAAAAAAAAAAAAAAATGGATCCTTCAAACCCAACGAAACCTGTTCGTCAAAAAAACGACAAAAAAAAACACCAAACGAGTCATTCCACGAATTCGACATATTTTTTAATTTTTTACACAATCCGAATAAAAATGATAATGAATTATGACAATGGTGATTTTCTTTTACGATTTTTCTATCCCTCGTCTTTGATGGTTCCTCCCGTGTTTGGGCACCAAAAAAATTCGGTTGGATTGCCTGATCGTATTTAGTGGTTGAAAGTAAAAGATTGTCATCGAGGGAGACAGTGAATTGTCGGTGGAGCCCTTTTACTAACCAGGAATCGATTCATGACGCGTATAGCACCGAGTCGGCGACGAATCGACGACACATGTATTTTAATAGGCTCATCAACCGGGCAGTGCCCAGTACGGAGTATTTACGAAGAAAAGTCGAAGCTGCATGTGAACGCGCATACGAGAGGGCTCTGATGGTTGAGTATATGTGAGTATGACGTCGTATACTTACGGTAAGGCGAGAGAGTTTAAGGTGATCCTTTAGTTTCTCGAAAAAATCGATTTTTTCATAAATCACATCAACAACATGTGTAGAAAATGTGTGCCAAAGGATTTTTCCATATTCGAAGTGGTTGACGAGTTACGGCCCTGTAACGAAGCAGGTATACGAAGCGCGCGCCACACATGGACGAACTTTCAAACGCGCTTTTCACAAAACATTTTTCGAAACGGTGACCACGATATTTCGGAAACTACTGCACCGATCTTGTTCAAATTTATACAGCATCTTTGATATGTTATAAGCCAGGTATTGACCTAGGATTATCATGATAGCTTCGATAGTTTTTTTTCTACGAGCGAAAAACTTAAGAAAAAATGAGTGAAAAAGAGAATGTGGTGTTTTAAAGTGTATAAAAAAGCCAATTTTTGTAATTTAGAATTTACTTTACGTCAATCGCTAGTCTTAAATATGAAGATTAAAATGCCGTTTGGTTTTTTTATTTCCGATAAGCAGAACAGCCGCAATTTTGGATATATTTTGGATATCAATCTTGGATATATTTTTACTTCAAAAATTGTATAAAGCTTATTTAAATGTTATTCGTCGAAAACATTGCACATAGAGTTTTCGTCGAAAACACTGCACACAGCAAAAGAAATCGTGATTTTAGAAGTTTTTTGCAATTTTTTCATGGGAATTTTGGGTTTTTGGAGAAATTGATGGTATATTCGTATTCAGGGGATCAAATTACATCGTAAAAGCCTTATTAAAAAAATATTAAAAATCAAAATTTTTTTTGGATTTTTGAGGGATAAATGTTTTTTCACTGAATCATCGATAACTTTTTTTCCTTCAGGGTTTGGAACTCCACTTTACGCTCAATCTCTTCGTTATGATTTTCTCTTCAAATTGCTTTTTTAATCATTAGAATCCGATGATTTTTCGATTTTTGACAGAATTTCAAATTTGGACCATCGATTTTTGCAAATTTTTCCATACATACCCCTTTGCCTCTTTTTTTCCGATTTTTCAAGTGGACTTTCCGGGAAAAC
>JAPYZI010007447.1:0-14825 GCA_030523105.1 Ophioninae sp. A BG-2022a
ATAATGGCGTTGGATTCGTATCGATATCTCTTATAGTTTTCCCGGAAAGTTCACTTGAAAAATCGCAAAAAAAGAGGCAAAGGGGTATGTATGGAAAAAATTGCAAAAATCGATGATCCATCTTTGAAATTCTGCCAAAAATCGAAAAATCATTGGACTTTAACGATTAAAAAAGAATTTTGAAGGGAAAATCATAACGAAGAGATTGAGCACAAAGTGGAGTGTTAAATCCCAAAGGGAAAAAAGTTATCGATGATTTAGTGAAAAAACGTATTTTGCCCAAATACGGAAAAAAATTTTTGATTTTTAATATTTTTTTTATAGGTACTTTGTGATGTAATTTGATCCCCTGAATACGAATCTACCATTAATTTCCCCAAAAACCCAAAATTTCTATGAAAAAATGGTAAAAAACACCTTAAAACACGTTTTTCTTTGCTTCGTTCCGTGCTTTCGACAAAAATTTTATGACATTCGTAATCCGGTGAAAATTTTCGATTGGACAGACCCTCGAAACAATTTCAGAATCGAGGACCGGATTACCCAGACGTATCGAAGTCTTCTTTGTCCAAAAGCGAATTCACCACCCATTCCCTTGGAATTTGCCATTTTCACGCCTATTAATATATTTATTGAAATATTGTATCCGTTCACGTACCATCGTCGGTAGGTCACGTGGCGTCAGTAATAATCGTGTTACAATTGATACATTAATCGGTACGCCAACGAGCGTAGCGGTACGTATGCACACAGAGCCATTTCCTACAAAGTAACGAGTTCCGAATGTTTCAACCACACGGAAAAAACTCGTCGCTACAATAATAATTTGAAGAATGTATTATTCGGTGACAAATAATTGTATTTTTCATACGTACACGCGTTACTCCTTAGCGACAGGCGTACGCTGCGTAATCGTGCAATACTGTTGTCGGAATTATGACAAGCGTTTATCCGCTGGCAATATTATCGCGTACGCGTCATCCGGAACGGTTCGATCGCGAACCTCGCGCTTCCATGGCGAGGATATTCTTACGGAATAACTAGTCGTACGAGGAGTAGAATTTTAAAAAACGTGGAGAAAGCGCTATTAATGTTGACGGGCCTGAACGGCGGTAATTTTTCCTACGATCGAAGCTCCACGGTCGCGGCGAATTTATCGGATCGTGAGATTCCGCGCCATGGCCGGAAGATTCAAAATAAATAATAAATAAATACGATAATTGTTCGACCGAGATTGCATTGCTGTATCGTTGATGCGCGCGCGCGACAGAAGTAACTCCGGTTCACGCGGACTTTTGTCGACGCGGCGCTCCGACAAGGGTCGAATTTTTGACGAATCGTTACTCACGAAGCGCGTACTATAATCTTTATTGATTAAACAGACACCGTTACGTTCCGACGGCTCGTCTCGGCAGGCTTTGCTTCCAGTACTTACGCTCGGAAAGTAGCGATCAGTGGATTATCGAGTATACCTAGTTATTAAATAAACGCGGCAGGCGCGCGATGAAAAAAAAAAAAATTCAGCCGCGCACGCGAACCCCTCGCGCGTTGCTTCGAACTCTCGACGGATGACTCGCGCGCACTCTTAAACAATGTCGCGCAACCCTTAAAAATTATAACGGCATACGCCGCATTCGGATTCATTGTTCTTTTCCTCTTCGGCGATTCGTACGATTGTATATACGTTTGCACGATCCCTCGTACGCGCGCGCGTCACCGTCCGCGTTAATTTTTTTATTTTGGTAATTCTGGTGGTTTCAGGCTGAAATAAATGAACAGACGTGTTGGCTAGTGTGCGCAATATATTTCTAATTAATACAGATAATAGGTCTTAATAATTAACAATACTTGCGGCGAGGATCCAAGGGAGCGTAATCGAGTATCTCTCGCTAAGTAACGTTTGCTCGCGTAGTTCTCTCGCTCGTTTATTCGCCGTCGGTTTCCCCTCTTGTTACCATTCATTCTTCTTCGTTCCACACGCACGCTCGCATATACACGTTTCTTCGGTATCAAGAACATTGAACAAAGACACACGGAGGGAGAGAGAGAGAGAGAGAGAGAGAGAGAGAGAGAAGGAGGGCGCAGCATCGCTCGCGGAGCCGGGTGCGTTTGGTTTATTAAAAATTTTATCAGACTAGCTAACATACGCGACCGTCGTAGGGAGGGAGCAGTTCGTTCCGTATACTCGTAGTAGGCTTCCCATCATTGACAATACGAATATGATCGAGTATTTACCTTTTCCTATACAGTCGAATGATCTTGCTCAACGGCGAATCCCAGCGCGACGTATTCGACCGCGCGAAAATGAAACCACCGATAACCGGGGGCCCCTCTGTATCCGTATAATCTCTGTCCTTCCCTCTTGAAATTAAACGTACAATGACTATGCTCGTTGCTCCTCCTGCAAGAGGATTGTTCGATCGTTAAGGGAAACGCGACTTGTCTCGTACGCGCGTTTCTTCGGAGACGCTCACCTCGAGGAAATCTTTCAGGAGAGTGACGCGACGCTTCTCGGCAATGTCCATTTGATTCTCGAGATCGCCTCGATCCGTCGTTTCGGCACGCTCGATTTTCCATGAAAGATTCTCTATCTCGGCCTCCAACTGAGCCTGCTGATACTCGAACTGAGCATACGGAAAGAAGAAACGAGATACCGGTGGAATGTTGGTCCGAGTTTATTAGCGGACGGGTAGTGCAATGAAACGAGCCGCACTAACCAGTTCTTTGCGAGGTCCTGGATCCATGTAATAAGCGTAAGGATACGTGTACTGAAGGGTGTATCGGCAACGAGCCAAGAGCGAGGCTGCCGCGTACAAGTGCTGCCAGTCGATCCACGTGCCGCTCGCGTTCATAACCTTCTTCGTTATACGTGATTTTATACTCTCCAGAGTTTGTTCCTCGAGTTTCAACGATTTACTGTGATTTTCCCACTATGGAAAAGAGTCAAGGTTAAAGCCCGGGCTCGTACGTTTCTCGTTGCAGCGCTCTCGGCGCTCTTACCCTTTCGTAATAATGAAGATACTTCTTGAGAGCTTCCCGGGCTTGAGCGTGTACGCTCTCGTGGGCGATGTTTGGATTCTCCTTGTATCGCGAACACTCGTAATATTCGCTCCCGTGTGTCTTCCAGTCGCAGAGGCACATCCAACAAAACTCGTGTTTGCAGTTGTAACACTGCATATGATTGCAGCCACCATTTTTTTCTATACAGATGTGACACTTCGGGCACTAAAAGAGAAAAAGCGAAAGTTTATCCGGGCGTCCTTTGCACCGACGCTCACTATTTTCAAAGAGTCAGCGGTACTCGCATCCTTGGTGTGGGCACTGATGTAGTTGGCGGTTTCCGAGTCGTCCGCGCATTTGGTCAGCCATTTCTTGATCGTGCCACAATCGGTCGGCGCGTGATAATCCATTCCGCACTTAAAACTAGTCGGATGCGTCAGAACGAAACGGGAGATTTCATGTTTCGGCAGTCCCGATAGAATCGCAAGGGAAACGCGTCTACCTACCAAAAGACCGTTTTACACGAGAAACACATGACCCGTTTGGCCCGATGTTCCTTGGAGCGCATGACTATTTGGCAATTGGGTCCTGGACAGAATCGCAATTGCGGATGAGTCTTGACGTAATCGCGAAACGCGAATTGTTGATATCGGTCCCTCATGTTCGGCTTCGTCAGAAGGGACAGGGCAAAGTCCTCGGGGACGAGGACTCGGCAGTCTCGGGCCATACATCCGATTCCTGAAACGAATCCGTCGCTTCTCTTTGTATCGGCTACGACGGCGTTACTAGGACCGGAAGGGTCCTCCGACGAACGGTGTTCCTTCTTCGCCCTTTGTACCGACTAGTATTTTGAAAAGGGCGACTCCGCGTCGATCGAACAAAAATATTAAGAGGGGTACGCGAACGTGGGAACACGAGCCAACGCCGTCGTCCTTGCGACGGGGGCGGCGACGAGAACGATAATACGCACGGGTAATAAGGAACGCGGCGCGCCGTCCGACGTTTGCGTCTCACCTGTCGAAATTCCTTGAGTGATCTGAACCTCGAAGTGCATGCACCAGCAATCCTTGCAGAAGGCGTGGCCGCACGTCAACGTGGCAAACTTATCGGCCGGATACGCGTTGACGCAGACGGAACACTCTCCGCCCCTCTGACTCTTGGAACTGGAAGAAGCGTCCGGCGGGTGGGAAGGCTTGATCTTGGAACTGACGAGGAGGTCGGAGGCGTCGCTGCGATACTTGCCGACGATGTCTTGCAGCGCCCAATTGTGAGCGTGCAACAGAACTTTGGCCAAGGATGGCGTTATGCGAAGACTGTTGCTAAGTATTTCTACATTTTCATTGAGCAATCTCTCGACCTCTTCGACTCTCAGACAATCGTGCACCGCGTATTCCGGATCCCTCCTGTTGTGATCGGGATCCGCGTCGTTGTCCGCCTCTGTGCCCCAAGGTTGTACGTTGTAGTAATCCTCGTAGCCTGTGTCGCCGCAATCCGAGTCGGAATACTCCATGTCGCTGTCGTACTCCTCGCCGGACATCTGTGCAAGAAAAAATATTGAAAAAATTGATTTGCCTGTAAAAAAACGCGCGAAGCCCGTGTCCGCGCGCGCGAGCAAGTTTCGATAAAACTCGGCGCGAGATCGTCCATAATAATGCCACGGTTCGCGTTACTCTAACGAACATTCGTGGTCCGCAGCAGCGTTTTTTTTTTTTTTTTTCCCCACGAATGCACGCTTATTCTCATTCGTCGTGTATTTCGCTCTCGTGCGTTTTCTTCCGCGGCGCATTCTTGTCACATTTCGTCCAACGCTACATTCACAAGCGCTACGCTCGGACTTTTTCGCTTCTCCAGTGGAGAATGAAAGACGCACGAACAAATGGCGTACACGCTCGAACTAGACGACCCACCTTGCACGATACTGGCGAACGATTTACGGTTGACGCATGTATATAATATGTTTCGATTGTTTTTGTTTTTTCGTTCTTAATCTATAGGCTATCGAGAAGCTCGTCGCGCTCGAGATCCTCGCGGGATGTATCAATTCGTAGGTTGGTACGAGCAACATGGCGTCCCGTCGCGACCCCACCGCGCGACCGACGCACACGCTCACGGCTTAGCGTCGCTCACCAGTGACCGATGAAACTTTGAAAATTCATCGAGTTTTACGCGTATCGAAATCCTTTTAAATTATTTCTTGGGGAAAATAATCCAATAATACGCATTTGCACGAACGACGTCCGTATTTGCGCAAATTCTCGAATTAACGCCGGATGAATAAAATGTGTCTCGCGTCTCTTCGAAAATTACGAATAAATATCTACGATTCGTGTCCTTGAGCTGTAATAGATTACACACGTTTATCCACAATTAGGTATAATCGAATTATTGCCCAATCTCTGTATTTGCGGATAGAACGCGGGTATCTTATCGTCGTACGGGGATTTGCAATATCGTCGATTCGCGACGTTGAACAGCTGTGCTGTGGCCTCGCGTTGCGTGCGCGCACGTACGCACACTCTCTCCAGAAGGGGCCCTTTACGCGTACACGCGACGAGAAGATTGAATTGAACGCGCTGTCGCACAAGTGTGTACGCTCGTTACGCACCCTCTTCCCATACCCTTTCTTCCACCAAGGTTTTTTTATCCGTCGCTTCGACTCCACGATTTTGTATGTATGCTGTCCTCACTTGGAGCGACAATCGCGTCCCTCGACGAAAGTTGAGACTCCGTTTCTCGTATCATCAATAAAAATCGAGGAATAAGCCTGCTGCACTTTTCGGCATACCCTCGACACCGCTGTACCGTCGGGCAGTCGGGGGGAGAGGGAGGAATAATTTGACGCGCCTCTGACGAGCGTGAAAAAAGGGTGCGTGTGTGCGTGAAAAAACCTCACATTGACGATTCACTCGTACCTCTCACCACTGAAGTACACGGCAGCAGCTGCGTTCGTGCATTCGTTGTGCAGACTCCATTAGGGAAAAAGTTGACGCGAAGAAGTTGACTACGCACCGATAGTACAGGGGCGGGGGGTTGGGCAAAGCGAGCGAACAAGAGAGAGAGAGATGCGGTGGCGGATGTTTCGCTGGGGGTAGTGATGTAGTGGACGATGACGGGAGCGGGGTGGAATTTTTTCATTATGTTTTGCTTTGGTTGCTCGGAATCTCTCGTCAAACGTGAGGATTAAAGTGCTGCTGGTCGGACAGGTATAACCGAACAAATCGAGCAGGAAAAAAGAAATATGTCGTCAAGTTGGAGGGAAAAGCGGTGAAAAATAAGGTGCGTGTTCGCGGCTAGCTGGCTAGTCGCCGAAAATCCTTGGAACAGGCGTATGCATGATCGTGGATCGAGCGCCGGCAGCGTGCGTAATTTGACGCATCGATAAAACTCGCTGATGCCAGTAGGAGTGAGAGACGATCGTGTGTTGGCGCGAGGACGGGACGGATGACAGCAGCGCGCGAATGACCGAGTACAAGCGATCGAGACTCCGGAGAAACAACGACAACGAGAGATGCACGAGCCGCGAGAGGACCGCTCATCGTCGCGTCCCAAAAAAATGTCAAATTCCGCGTGTTCATGAAGGTTACAAGGCGAAAATATAACGCGTCCGGGAAGCCCGGTGAGCTTCGGTGGACGAGAATTGAGAAACGAGACGCATTTCGAAGAGAGGCATTTCGATCGCGATGAGGTAACGGGAAAAGGGGCGCTTCGTCGAGCAACTTTCTCGTATACTCGTATGCGTACAGAGATATAATCGGTAATAGTAGTAGTAGTAGTAGTAGCGGACGTGGCGTCCTCCTCACCTCAGAATTTGTCACTGTTGTACGCGGTCGCGCAAGGTCGCAGAGGGGCGCACCGACGCGAGGATACGTCGGCTCGGTCAGCCAGTGAGAAGCAGACGTCATCAATGGGAAACTGCTCGTCCTGTTTCAAGGTGCCCGCCCCGCCGCCGACCGCGACCGAACAGTCCGATATGCCCGAAATCAAAGACGGTAAGGACGGGAGAGCCCGACGTTCGCCGCCTCGGAGCGTCCTAACTAGCGATCGCGTTGCAGAGACCGTGGAACTGAGACGCCTTTTTCCGGGCAACTCCTGCCCGCGCGACGACGCGCGTATCAACGGAAACACAAAATTGGATACGCCGCGAGTCGGAGAGCCCTTGAACAACGTAGGCTCCAACAATTGCGGCTCGGTTGTACCGGTTCAAAACAATGTTCGCGCGACGAGAGGTTTTTACGCCCGATTGCCACCGCTCGGACGTTCCTCGCACGTTCCGGCCCCTCATCAGGATTCCAACAAACAGCAGAGAGAACCATCCGAATCGAGGATCAACGCCCTCTTCGATCGCTACAAGGTAAACTAGTACTTGAATATTTTTGCTCGCGGCCGGCCGGCCGGGGTATCGAAAGACTCTGCGACGATCTTCAATTGTCGCCCGACGAGTTTAAAGTTCTCGTGCTCGCGTGGAAACTCGACGCCGAGCAGATGTGTCAATTCACGAGGCGGGAATTCGTGACGGGCCTGAAGGGGATGAGGGTCGACAGTTTGCGCGGTATACAAGCCCGTTTGCCCGAGATCGTTCAAGAACTCGGTACGAACGGCGACCTCTTCAAGGATCTCTATCGTTTCACGTTCCGCTTTGGTCTCGACGTTGTTTCCGGACAGAGAATATTGCCGGCCGACATGGCCATCGTTCTCTGGAGATTGGTATTCACGATACGAGAACCTCCGTTGCTCGCACGGTGGCTCCTCTTCCTCGAGTGTCATCACGTGCGGGGTATACCGAGAGACACGTGGAACATGTTTCTCAATTTTGCCGAAATTATTGGCAACGATCTCGGGGCTTACGACGACGCCGAGGCCTGGCCGAGTTTATTCGACGATTTCGTCGAGTACGAGAACGATCAAATGAACCAGAACATTACAAAGGACGACATCATCAAGGATTCCTTGGCGATCGAGGATTGATTCTTATAATCGCGTTCTTTCGTACGTCCGCGCGTCAAAACAATCGTGATCGAATGTTGGATCAATTTATAAAAGTACGGCTCGCGTGCTCTTCCCTTGGACCGGAATTCGCCGCCTCGTGACGCGTCGAACTCTGAGAGCGGTGCCGGCGTCCCGACGAGACCCCGGAACCCGAGTCAATTTTTAACACTTTGTTACGCATTTTCGAAGCGTGTTCGCGAGCGCGCGTTGTTCTCGTCGGCGAGGAGACGCTCTTGTCGCGCGATTAATAAGACCAATTACGCCTTGAATTTTTCTCTTTTCGTCGGAAAGTAAGGTCGATATTTGCCGATGCGCCTGTCGCGTCGTTTCCGGGCGCAGCGGCACAGCTTTCGCCTTTTTTTTCATTCTTGTAGGCGCGCGCGTACGATTCGAGCCACCGTCAACGTCGTCCCGCGTCTTCTTTTATTTGAACGCGCGTCCCTTCGTTTCGTCAATTTTTATAGGAGTTTGAGTAGTATTATCGCGAATCGATCGCGATCGGAGGAATAATGGATGTCGTTTCTCGCGCCCAATGCAATCCGCAACGAGTGATATACCGTGTGTTTGTGTGTGTGTGTGTGTGTGTGTGTGTGTGTGTGTACTCGTGTACACGCATATATTTCGTTTACCCTTATCATACCTTATCGAGTATCATTATTTGTTCGTTCGACGTATAGACGTAGAAGCTCGTATGTAAGGACTCTTATTGCGATAAGTAACATTAATTTACGTGTACAAGGAGCGCAACCTTGTTTTTGTTGTTTTTTTTTTTTTTTTTTAACTCGGCGACTCGGATTGACTCTTCGGATAAACAGCGGAGAATGGATTGCACCGAGCGGGAGCAGTCTTCGCGTTTAAAATTAATACGCAGCGGCGATTCCAAAACAAGCAATTTACGGTAATTTGCGTATAATCTCATATTGCCCAAACTTGTGATACCTACACGCGCTAGCTACCATTGACTCGTATGTGCGTCGTCGTGTGAGTGCGTGTGCATGTGTATGTGTGCGTGTGCGTGTGTAAGAACGCGAGTGCTTATACGTGCCCACGATCATTTTTAACTGCAATTTGAAAGAAAAATTTATGAACAGTCTCCTGATGGAGAATACGAAACGTGTTGTTTTGCATTTTTTTTACGCGAATGCGAGTCGCGGATGAACGAGCCGCCACCTCTCGAACCCTCTCTTTGTCTCCCGGCGACCGCGTCCGTATATCGGATTTTTCGTGATCGGGACAACCGCGTTCGCGCATATTTATTTTTTCAACGACTCATTTTTGTGTAGGTTATCGAAAGATATATCGGCTGTTTGGTGTGCGGTCGTATATTAGTAACGAGCATCTCCGATTGTTCCGCTGTACAGCCAAAAAACAAATACTACTGGTATCGTAGTTTTAGCTTTGGTGCGTATATTTTAACGATCGGTGACGAGGGACGAGACGATCGTGATCGATCGAGAAATTCGGATATCGCGCCAATTGCCCGAACCAAAGAATTTTCATTTGCATAAAGGCATTCGGCACTTTTGTACTTCTCCGTGGAAACGTTGAAAATCGTCTTTTTAGCTCATAGCCGTCGCTGCCCGTCAAAGTGTGAAAATCTTTTCGAATCGTACGAACGGTTATCGGCGCACTCGCGTTCCGCGTCCCGTGGAAAAGTGCGCTCATCGGTAACGGTACAAAAAAACAGGAATGCCGTGTCGCTTTGCGTCGGTATAGTGGGACGCGCCAACACGCGCTATTTTACAGTCGTGCGCCTCTTACGGGACTCCAGCGCCGCTGCGGGATACTCGTCTCAATTTTTGTAATGCCAACTCCTTTTTCTACTCCGATAAATGACATGACAAAATATGAATTTTTTCAATAAAAAAGAAACGGCCACGTTGACACATCGACGAAGTGATTCGGCCCGATCGATACTGTATTTGGATGTATCGATAATCGTGTTACGCAATATTGGATCTTATCACCGCGAGATGTCGCCGGGAAACCGGTTCAAGTCGCAGCGGGATCCGAACGCAAGTTCGAGCGTCCGTCGGATCTCGACGATCCCAATCGCAAAGCGCGACCGACTCGCGGTCGAAAAGCGCGATGTTACCAGCAATTTTTAATTCTCCCTTTTCAATTAAAAACTTATTCACTGACGGACGTTTCAAGTGCTTCAGTAATCGATTGAAAACGGTCAATCCAAGAAGAGCCCAAATTCGAGTCGATAGGATTCCCTTCGGTCGTTGTTACGTCTCGTTTTCCAGCGAAAAACCGATATCACAAAAATTTGAATAACTCTTTTAACGAACAATCAAGGACCGATGCAAAAAAAAAAAATGCAGATTAAAAATCGTATCGTATCGAGCCACGCGGCCCCTTCTCCTTCCTCAGCTTCTACCGTTCTCCACATGTATAACGGAGATGGAAAATGAGGCAATGGTCGGCAGTAGGCGCGACTCTCGCGTAACATCGCGCGCATACCCGTGGCAGCAGTGATACCCCGCTTGATTTTTATTCGATATTCCGTTGTTGATTAAGGAGTGGGCAGAGGTTAGCGATGATCGGGCGAACGAAACTCTTGTCGAGGCATTTGGGTGTTGCAAGGGTAAGACGGCGCGAGACAGCAGCCTTTTCCTGCGAGTGACAAACCTCGCCTAACCTCGATCTTGGAACGAAGAATCGTTTCGGTCGTTGACGCGATACTAATTTTTAGAATTGCCTGCCGGGTCTGTCGGAACAAGGAGCGTCGAATGGAGCCGCGATCTGCTCGATACAGCGACAGGCGGTTCGCTACAAATCGGCCACACCGTTGAACACGATCGTCATGTTTGTGCCGCAACAAGAGGTTACGTCTGACTAAACAAATACGTATCGCCGTCATGGAGATTGTTCAAAAGGAATACTTTGTTAAAATGTATAATAATAATAATGATGTTAAAGGCATGGATAGTTGAGAGGATGGGCAAATTCCACAGGATCCTCGAGCCTGGCCTCAACGTTTTGCTCCCCATAGTCGACCGTGTCAAGTACGTTCAGGTTTTGAAAGAGATCGCGATAGACGTTCCCAAGCAGAGCGCGATCACCATGGACAACGTAACCCTGGACATAGACGGCGTCCTCTACCTCCGAATAAACGATCCTTATCGAGCGTCTTACGGCGTCGAGGATCCTGAATTTGCCATTATCCAACTGGCCCAAACGACCATGAGATCCGAACTGGGCAAGATATCGTTGGACAAAGTCTTCAGAGAACGGGAGGGTCTCAACGTCGGCATCGTCGACAGTATCAACAAGGCGAGCGAGGTTTGGGGAATAACGTGCCTCAGATACGAAATTCGTGGGTAGACTCCGCGCGAATTTAGCGCAGATATTCTAACGATAACCGTTTGGAAAAAGAACGCCAAATATTTGAACGGTCTTCCCTGACGAAAAGACGGCGCGTCTGTCCTCCAGGTGACATAAGATTGCCACGGAGAGTCCAGGAGGCCATGCAGATGCAAGTCGAGGCCGAGCGTCGCAAACGAGCGGCCATCCTCGAGTCCGAGGGAGTACGCGAAGCAGAGATAAACGTCGCCGAGGGAAAACGTCAGGCGAGGATTCTCGCGTCGGGTAATAAGAACTTCCTTATCCAAGCGCCGCCGTACATCCCGCTCTTCCTCAGCTAAGCACCAACGTTATTTCTCCGCGAAAAAACCCAAGGCCGTGCGGCTTTTTTACACGATGCTTCGCGGAACGACGAGCACAGCCGCGAACGCAACCCGCGACGAGAATCCAAACACCGAACACACGCGTTTGTTTCGCAGAGGCCGAGCGTCAGGAGCAGATAAACAAAGCGAGCGGAGAAGCGGCGGCGATGTTGGCCGTTGCGGAGGCGCGCGCCAGAGGCTTGAAAATCGTTTCGAGCGCTTTGAGTCTGAGAGACGGAAAGGACGCCGCTGCTCTGAGCATCGCCGAGCAATACGTCGACGCCTTCAACGGATTGGCCAGAACTAACAACACTCTGATACTCCCGAGTAACGTCAGCGACGTTAACAGCCTCGTTACTCAAGCCTTGTCCATATACAAACACATCGCGGCAACACCCGCGACAACGCCGCGAACGGACGCCAACGATCCAACGTTGAATCAACATTTTTCGCAAAATCCCGTGCCTCTAGAGACCACGCCCCTCGAATCGGACCAGGAGGAGGTCTTGGAATATTTCAGCGACAAGGACGAAGCGGACGAGCACCGCGACGCGAATCCGCGCCCTTCGCCATAATTCCCCATCCTCAATAAACAGACCTATTTCCGAAGCGTAGGCGCCGGTTCTTTTTCCTTTGTGAAAAATCGCATATCGACGCATTGTGTTTTCTTTGCTCTTTTTTTTTTTTTTTTTTTTTTTTTTTTTTTTTTTTTTTTTTTTTTTTTTTTTTTTTTTTTTTTTCCTTTTTTCCCTTTGGTTTTCTTCTTTTTTTTTTTTTTTTTGAAAAAAAGTTGAACGTCGGTTAAAAGTTCAGCGCTGCAAGGCTAGACCCAGTCGCGACTGGGTCTAGCCTTTTTCTCGATCGTTCGGGAGCGCTCCAATGGTATCAGCGACGCATCGTCCGTCGCTCTATTTTCGTTTTTTGGCATGAAGCACCGTTGTTTGCTGTTGTGGCGGCAGTGAGTAGGTTTCCTGGGAGATGCGGTTGACGTAGTAGAGAGCGACCATGGAAAATAGGAAGCAAGCGGTCGTCGCTACCCTGTGCACCAAACCGGACGCGACCAGAGAAACTACCAGCGACACGAAGACTGAAAAATAACACGGAACGCTAATGGAACCGATCGAAGGTAACGCGGCGGATTGACCGCAATTTCCGTACGCACCTTCGGGAAAGAGTTTCAACTGGAAGGACTTGCCGAACATGGTCGATTCAAGATTTCCGAGGGCCGTCAGTAGAAACACAAAGAGAACGGAGCCTACGTAACCTCCCAGCACGGTGCGAAGCTGCGTCGATATCAACCAGTTCTTGTACATTTGCATCCCGGAGAATAATAGAACGGCAAGGATGGAAGATAGCACGAAGGAAACGCCGCTCGTCACAGCTGCAAGTACGGGCGAAACGTTTTGTTGACGCTTGTAGGTTATGATCGGTGAATTTGGGAGGTCAACGATGGTACTCGCATCACGCGTCATTAACGACGAGCCATTGTGCAACGTAACGAATAATTGCCCGTACTGGACATCAGTACGAACCCATTTTCGTGATATCTGCGTTCACTCGAGAATATACGTGGCTCGTTCAGTCGCGTTTACAGCGACAAATAATGCAATCCGACGCTCGAATTCACTCGGCGATGGCCGCGCGCGCGTTCGAGGACGCTCCGCTAACGAATTCAGACGTACATGGAAGGACAGTTCTTACGGGCGGCTTGAGGACAAATATTTCGCGATCCAAATTGCCGCCTGGCGGCGTCACGAGCGACCAGCTGTTACGAAGGACCGCCGTAAAGCTAGCAGCACCCCTGCCACTTTGAGTAATCGGCTTTTTTTCACGAATCGTTGATACAAGATACACAGGGTGTTCCAATTGAGGGTCGGGGGTGAAATTCCGAGTCAATTGATACAAGCATGTACGGTTTCGGGATCAGCGCCTGAATTATTTTTAATATAATCGTAATTTCGTCGAAAACACCGTCGAAAGCACATTTTTAGAAGTTTTTTCTGATTTTTTCATGGAAGTTTTGAATTTTGGGGGAAAATAATCCCAGATTTGTGTTCAGGGGATAAAATTACATTGAAATGGACCGATAAAAAAAAATTAAAAATCAAACATTTTATTGAATGTTTAGGGAACATAAGTTTTTTCACTAAATCATCGATAACTTTTTTCTCTTTAGGATTTGGCACTCCAGCCTGTGCTTAATCTCTTCGTTATGATTTTCGCTTCATAATGCTTTTTTAATCATTGAAATCCGATGATTTTTCGATTTTTGGCAGAATTTCAAAGTTGGACCATCGATTTTTGTAAATTTTTCCATACGTACCCCATTGCCTCTTTTTTTCCGATTTTTCGAGTGGACTTTCCGGAAAAACTGTGAGAGATATCGATACGAATCCAACGCCATTATCTAAGTTAGGCAAAAACCTTCTCCAAACCCACCAAATGTATCCCCATATCATATAAGAAGCTTGCTCTACGGCCTTTTGAAATATCGTGATTTTTGAGATTCCGGAAAAGTGGCCCGGGAGGACGATAAAATTTTTTTTTCCTTTTTTTAAGTATTAAAAGGGTGTGTATGATCGGAAATTTTCCGCTGATTACGAATATGCCCGAGTTTTGGCCGAAAGTGGAAAATTAGACTGGGAAAATGCGAAAAACCTTTTGTAGACTATTTTTCCGACGTTTCCTTTTCGTTTTTTACCATTCTTGAACTCTTAAAAGGGTCTATTTGATCGGAAATTTTATGCTGATTACGAATATCATTGAATTTTTGTCGAAAGCATGGAGCGAAGCAAAGAAAGACGTGTTTTAAGGTGTTTGTTACGGTTTTTTCATAGAAATTTTGGGCTTTTGGGGAAATTAATGGTAGATTCGTGTTCAGGGGATCAAATTACATCGTAAGAGACCTATAAAAAAAATATTAGAAATCAAAATTTTTTTTCGATTTTCGGGCAAAATACATTTTTTCACTAAATCGTCGATAACTTTTTTCCCTTTAGGATTTGGCACTCCAGCCTGTGCTTGATCTCTTCGTTATGATTTTCGCTTCAAAATGCTTTTTTAGTCATCGAAATCCGATGATTTTTCGATTTTTGGCAGAATTTCAAAGTCGGACCATCGATTTTTGCAAATTTTTCCATACATACCCCTTTGCGTTTTTTTTAGCCA
>JAPYZI010007467.1:0-12860 GCA_030523105.1 Ophioninae sp. A BG-2022a
TAGTAATTCTCTAGTAGAATAAAATCTAGTAATTCTCTAGTAGAATAAAATCTAGTAATTCTCTAGTAGAATAAAATCTAGTAATTCTCTAGTAGAATAGAATCTAGTAATTCTATTACAATTGTAATAGAATTACTAGAATATCAAATTGACTAGATTTATCATTAATAATTATACTAGATTACTAGATTCACTAGATTTACAATTATACTAGAATTACTAGAATTACTAGAATATTTTACAGTACAATACACTTTTTTACATCACGTAAAAACATTTTTTCCATATTTACAAAACTTCAAAACCCAAAACGATCGATTTTTCGTTTCGGATTATGAGAAACGTAGCTGAGATTTGGAATTTTCAAAAAAAATGAACAAACGATCCTAATTTCGATGACTTTTAATTCGGTGTCCGATGAAAATCGTATTTAAAAAACATGTATTTATTGAATTGAATTTCAATTATCTGATATATTTGTTTAATCGAATTGATCTGAATTAAATTAAATTAACTGATGCTTCAAATTTCATTGAATTTAAATTGAATTTCGTATAATTTAATTTTCAGGAAATTCCATTTAATTCGATACGCAGTTAATTGAAATAACAATTGTATTTCATCAAAAATTGATGCAGTTTTAATTCGAAAAAAAAAAACGTGTTTATAAAAAAAAGTATCTTCTGTAGATATACAGTTATAAAAATGATGCTGATTGCTTCTGGGAGCTGTGACGTCTTGATTCGTCCAAGTGGATTACGAAGAGGCTCGAGTGTACACTCGATTATAAGATTGCTTCGACATTCGTACAATGAGCGGTTACTCGATGATCCCTCGTGCCTTTCAAGTCCGGATTAATCCGGAGCAGAGTCTAATAGGAGCAATTGCAATCGGGCAGAACTACTCTCCGGTCGTCCTCGGCTCTCTTTTGTCAGACCTCGGATCTTCGTACGTTGGCTTCGCAACGTTTCGAGCCAGTCGTATGCAGTGGCATATTTTTTTTTTTTCTTTTTTCTTTTTCGCTGTTTGCGCACACACACGTGTGCTGACAAAGCGAGCCTCGAGGCGCGTCTTCTGGAGCCTCGTTCGGACGTGCTCTTTGACCCACTCGAGCACGTCTCAGAAACGAGGGTTCGCGTTGATATAACCGGATTATCACTCGAAACGTTAAACGCGTGGGTGCTTATTAAAGACGTGGATTAAAAACCAATTTCACTTTTCGTCGGTTTACTAGTTTTTTTTTTTTTTTTTATTTCAATTTTTCAGATTTTTCATTTCAATTGGTCAGTTCTTTTTATATTTCAATTTTTCAGATTCTTCATTTCCATTTTTTAGTTTTTTTTTTTTATTTCAATTTTTTAGTTTTTTAAATATCAATTTTTCTGATTTTTTAATTTCAATTTTTTATTTTTTTAAATATCAATTTTTCTGATTTTTTAATTTCAATCTTTTATTTTTTTTTTTTCCTTTTAAGTTTTCAGTTTTTAAATTTCCATTTTTCAGATTTGTTCATTGCAATTTTTCAGTTCTTTTTTATTACAATTTTTCGATTTTTTAAAAATTTTAATTCGACCGTGCGGAAACGAGGAGACTTTTTAATATGATATCGGCGCTCGTCGTAGGAACGAAGAAACGCTCGTCGTTTTATTGTGCGTGGTCGTGGTAACTCCATTAGCAAGACCCGTGGGAATTGCGCGACGAGGCGAGTCGCGCCCGTTTCGTGGCCTCTATTCGACGTTACGTACGCACACGAACGTACACGTAAATAATCTTGGGAAAATCGGGAGTCGTAAATTTATCTCTGGAAATTTACGCACGGGCCTGATTTCCCTGACACGTGGGGAAACGTTTGTTGCGCTGAGTATTCATTGTTCCAAAAATATTTCTGATGCCCGATAATGATCTGGGAATTCCACGTTGGGATAATTATGGGCTATCGAGGGAAAGAGCGTTTCTTCTCGTGATTTTTTGTTTAAACTTTATAAAAATTCGTATTACTCGAAAAAAAAAAAAAAAAAAAAAAAATATTTTTTTTTAATTTTATTTAATATTTAATTATTTTTCGTATATCAAGTTCGATTGAAAAATCAATTAAATTCCATGAATTATTATTAAATTTATTATTTATTTATATTATTTAATATTATTATTTATTTATATAATTATTATTCAATATAATTTAATTATTACAATATAATATAATTATTTATTATTTATTTAATTTATTAATCCAATTAAATTTTAATATCATTTAATTTGCATTTTTTCAAAAATGTATTTGTATTTTCAAAATTCATTTGTTTTGTCACGTGTCCGATTGTTAGTCAGGTTGCACGGGAGCGTTTTACGAAAATTAGTAGTTGGTCTATTTAATGCAGATGATAGTCCTAGAGCAGAGAATTATAAATAGCGAATGTATAATACAATAGTCGGATGGTTCGTTGAGCGAACGCCGGTACGAATAATTATAACAGTAAATCGGGTCATCGGCAATATTCATCCCTCACTATTTTCTCTCCTCTCCATTATTAACATTTCGCAGCAACGCCTGCATCCACAGTCACTTCCTCTCACGACCGAATTAAATCGAACGAAAAAACAGTCACGGAAATGCCATCGAAAAAAAAAACAACAAAACAAAAAAAAACATCGAGAGGATTCAATTGTTCGAGCACGATGTTAAAATATCAATCCAAATAAAGCCAACGAAAAAATAAAATTAATAGAATTCGCTATAGATAAAATTTATATTTAAAAAAAAAACAGTGAAATGTTTTTTCAAGCATAGAAATTTATGACAGAGGACAAAAATATATATATATATATTACAAACAAATCATTTTTTATTCAAGATTAATTGAAAGAATAAAAATAATATAAAGTTACGTTTATTTGTTTAAAGATTTCTTTATTTAAACTAAATTAAAGCTATTGAAATTTAAAAAAGAAACACGATTAATACGAAATATAATTAATTACTAAAAATTATATTAATCAATAAAAAAGATATTAATCAAGTATCCTCGAATAAACTAAACTCAAAAATAATTGATAAAAACCAACATTTACATAAAAATCGAAATAATAAAAGTCTAATCGTTACTAAATTTGTTACGTAATCAAATAAATAAATAATAATAATAATAATAATAATAATAGAACTAAAATACAATATTTTTAAGTAACAATATTTTTGTTACTAAATCAAATAATTCAAAGACTAAAAAACACTTTTAAAAAACCCAAAAATCGTTCCAAAATATTTGACAACGAAAATAGAAGAAAACCAGGCTTCGTGGAAATTTCCAACGCCCACACAGCGAAGACTCGTCGTTGTAAATCGACGGAGGCTCGCTTCGAAGTTTCGAGCGGAGTAAAAAAAAAAAAATAATCCTTGAACCGAGATATCCCCTCGGGGTTCCCGGACCGGCGTCTAAAAAAAAAAAAAAAATAAAACGTATCATCCCGACGAATTTCTAAACGGCAATTTCGCCAGGTTTTCCCACGACTCGTAAATCATTGGGTGAACTTCGATCCTTCTTTTTCTCCCTCCCCCTTCGCTAGAGTGGGATTTCGAAAAAAGTACGAAATGAAAAAAAAAAAAAAAAAATTGAGGCGAGATCGTTCGTCACGGGCTATCCGGCGATCTCTCTGGATCAGGCTAATAATAATAGTAACAGGAGGAATAATAATCGTACTCATTGAGGCACTTGTTGTACGCGAGGCTCGTCGTTATCATCATCTCCGGTTTTCTGCACGGTACCGCGCGGTACCGAGGGCGTACAAAACCGTTTCAATTCCATGTACCAACACGAGTATACACCTTACTGTGTATGTCGTAATTGCCAAGGATCTCGAGAGAGACGAGAGAGAGAAATAAAAAATTGAAATAAAAAATTGAAACAAAAAATTGAAATAAAAAATTGAAATAAAAAATTGAAATAAAAAATTGAAATAAAAAGTTGAAATAAAAAATCGATAAATTCTATGTGGAATATTTGTTCAATAAATATCTCTTTCTCGAGAGAGAGAGAGAGAGGGTGTCATATACGTAATTTCTAACTTGATACTCTACGTAACGTTGATTAGGGTTTTTATTTCTCAATTTTTTGTATAATTTTTAAATTTATGTTTTTATTTTTGTATTTTTTGTATTTATTCTTTGTTTTTATTTGATTTTTATTTATCGATTTTTGATTGTTTATTAAAAAATATTCTTCAATTTGTGAAATTTGTTAAAACATATTTTACGTAATATTGATAATATTGTTTTTTTCCCCCCTTCTTTTTAAAATAATGTGTTTAAAAACATTCTACGTAGGATTGATAAATTTCTTGTTTCAATTTAAAATTCGTCATTATTTATAAAAACCCATTCTTTCATTTATGAAACTCGTTGAAACATATTTAACGTAATATCGATCGCCTTATTTTTTCTACACATTTTCTTAATAATTTATTATAAAATATTCTACATAGAATTTATCAATTTCTTATTTCTATTTATTTGTTATAATTTATAAAAAGATATTTTTACGTTTGTAAAAATTTATTGAAAAAATATTCTAAATCAAATTAATGAATTTTTTATTTAAATCTATTTGTTAAATCTATTATTAAATCTATTTTATCTATTAATAAATCTATTATTAAATCTATTATTAAATGTTAAATCTATTTGTTAAATCTATTATTTGTTATCTTAGCTATACCAAGGAAAAAACTTTATCATTATTATCATAATTATAATCATTCCCACCCCACGTTTTCAGAACGGTATCACCGGAATGAATTTTTTGCAACGTAGTATCGAGACGGACGTGTCTTTGGCCAAGAAAATTCTCGAGAGCGAAGGCTCTCTCGAATACACAAACGGATAGTGATTCAAAAGCAGTGTGCTCGGATGTTCGTGTGTGTGCGTTGTACAAAACGATGATTACGTCACGGTTTAAATAGCTATCGGAGCAGGGTGGTGGAAAAGGATAAGGTGAATTTTGCGGAGGCGTTGTGACGAGACGAGTGGTAGTTACGGACTAAGGCTATCACGCTCTCGGTTATGTACAACGGAATCTTACCGAGCTCAGGATTCCACCTTTCGTTTGGGATATCAAAGTTGATGATCGAGGAAGGTAGGTGCCTTCGTTGGAATCTGGCTACGTTGTTTTTTTTTTATTCCCTTTTTTTCCTTTAGTTCCAACTACGGGTACAAAGCTTTTCGGAGACTGTTATTGAACCTTTTCTAACCTTTTTCTAACCTTAAAAAGTTGACGATGATGATGATAAATTTATTACGGCCCGGTAAAACTTTCGGTCAATAAATGAACAATACGGAACACACGACACACTATTTATACAAAATATGAAAAAGAAAAAGTTCGTGAAAAAGAAATAATACAAAAATAAAATGATAATAACAATAGAAACTTAAAAAAATATATATATATGAAAATAATAACTTCTCGAAAATAAACGAAAATCGTAATAATACTGGAAATAACAATGGAGCAATAAAAATAGTAAAACTGGAGAAACATAAAATTAAACTTAAAGAACTAAAGATTTAATTCAAGAGAAAAAAAAAGGGCGAGAGGGAGAGAGAGAGAGAGAGAGAGAGAGAGAGGTGATGATGAAGATGATAATGATTAAGTTTACTTTGCCTTTGTCGTATTATTGGACAACAATTTTAATACCAAAAATGAAAAAATCACGAAAATATAATAGAGATAAACAATAGAAAATAATACAATAATTAAATGGAAAATAACAGGGATGGAATAAATTTCACTTAATAACAGATATGTTATTAAGTTATATTTACCATAATTTTAAAATTAATGAACTAATTAATGAAAAAATAAATGAATAATATTAATAAATAAATAATATTATAATTTATTTATTATATATTATATTTATAATACTTATAAATTATATTTATTTATTATGTTTATAATACTATGAATAAATAATTAAATAATGGAAACACAAGAATAATAATAGAAAAAAAAAAATAAAATAAAAATAATAAAATAGTGAGAGAGAGGAGAATAGAAGTTGCAGTTACCGAATAGAGAAGGTCAGTGATTCTATCTCAGTCGGTATCTCAGGTCCCGACAAAACCTTCGGTTCTTTCGCTAATTCTCTATTTATCTGGCAGCTCTCCATCTCTGTTGCTCAACTCTACTCGACGCGAGAGTACTTTCCACGCGAATGTCTGCAGTTTACACCGATGCAACATCCGTACGTTCACGTACACGAGGCATTCCGAATAAAATCGATCCGATCGGGCTCTCACTCCAGATTTATCGCACGCTATTTTTCACCTCGCCGAGTACCATCCGGTTAAAGCTCTTTACTTTTCCTTCCTAGATTTCCATCGATAACCCCTTTTCGACTCAACGAAACACTGCTACCGTATCAATATATCCCGTTCACCGAATTATCGATATTTATTATTCACGATTATTAATTATGTACAATTATTTCTCGTATATCGTTTGGGTTTGTATTGTTTGGGTTAAAATCCAAAAAAAATCGATTTAAATGTTTATTCGACTGATTATAAAAATTAGTATAGGTTGTTATCACGAAATCATTGTCATTTGATTGATCGATTTTTTATTTAAAATTTAATAAGGCGGTGTTAAAAAATTGAATTAAATTAAGAATAAATTAAATGGTATCAAAAATAGCTTCGTTAAATAAATGGGAATTTAATTGAATAATATTTTTAAAAAATCGGCTATTAAAAATTTGTAATTGATCGATTATTTATTTAAAATTTAATAACGCGGTGTTAAAAAATTGAATTAAATTAAGAATAAATTAAATGGTATTAAAAATAGCTTAATTAAATAAATAATTAAGAATAAATTAAATGGTATTAAAAATAGCTTAATTAAATAAATAAACATTTAATTAAATTGTATTTTTTAAAAATAGGCGATTAAAAAGTTTCGTCAATTTGTAATGAAACGTCCTGTATATAATGCAGAAATATACCGAGGTGCAAACACTCTTAAAATTCTAGTTACCTGAATACACTTCTGCGTCTAGTTATATCTGTCGAATTTAATATCGGGCACGCGCATTGCACTCGTTTTTATCGAAAGTGCAGAGCGGAAAGGTTTTCACTCTCCCGGAAACGAGAAATTAATAATTACGGTTAACATAAAAAAGAAGGATAAATAAATAAAAGAAAAACCCAAACGCAACGTTATTCATAATATTGACACGAGTTTATCAATTTTCGTATCGAACGAATGACGCGGGTGGACTTCAAAGCTAATTTATTAAACGATTGCATTCGTTGCACTGCGAGATATGTGTGTATACTAAAAACATACGAGTATTTTTAGCCTCGTAAAACAGCTCGGTTAAAAAATAAATAAATTATTTATCGCGTTTACAAAATTATAATGAAAATCGTTATTTTTTTAAACATTTCTTTTTACAGAAAAAAAGTATTTTCAAAACTGTCATGCCTTTGATGTATTTGAAAAAAAAAAATGAAAAAATTTCATGTATGAAATAAAAAAATGAAAAAAATGTCCCATACGAAATTAAAAAAAAAAAAGAGAAAAATTTCATGTATTTGAAAAAAACGATGTGTTTTTTTGATTCCGTATCGCGAAGACCTTTCATTCAAGTCCCCACGTGACTTTTCGACACTTAACGGTCACCGCTCCGAGTACCGGCTATTCTCGAAGAAAACGAGTCAAAATGCAAAAGGAGTCAACGAAGACCCAAACTCACTATGGAATGGAACGTACACGAAAGTACTTACTAAGACACGAACGCGTATCACTAGAATCAGCGGAATTCGAGCCCCTGCAAAAAGTACCCAAATGCAGAGTCATACGAAACAACGAGACACCAAACGATCCTCATATACGAGCTGACAGGCCAAGTGTGCTTCAACTTACTCCAGCTAGCACGTAGAACGTGCAATGAACAACCGGTGATTCCGTGTGTATACAGGGTGACCGATTATTTAATCAGCTTATTGAAAAATCTCACTTTAAACATTTTCATAAAAATTAAGTTCTGCCAATTCGAGGTCAAAATAAATGTAAAAACCGAATTTTGATTTCACCCATTTTTATTTTTCACTTATTTTATATTTAATTTTGATTTCAATTTTTTTTTAATTTCATTATAACTTAAATTTCTTAATTTTATTTTATTACTTACTATTAATTTACTAATTTATTTATATTTGCTTTATCCGAGTAATAAATAATAATAGTTTTACAATCTTTCAAAATTTTTCAGTCTTCAGAAAATTAACAATTGAATATTCAGAGTGGAGTATTTTTTAAAAATTCTTCATTTTTCGTGACTAGCCAGAAAATTATCAAAAAATCAAATATAAAAATTTCCACAACAAAAAGTCGTAGAAGAGAATTTACAAATCGAAAAATCAAATCTATAAATTTGTATCCAAACAAATCGTAGAAACGAATTAAAAAATGAAAAAAAAAAGGAAAAATCAAATGTGAAAAATTTTCAAAAAATGGTAAAACCATCGTGACTCAATGATGACTGAATTTTGAAGCCTAGTTGATAGGGCTTGATTAAAATGATTTTTAGAATGAATTATTTCAAGGAATTCCGCGAATTAACGGACACCCTGTATAATTGGATGTTTCGTGTGATATCGGTTGGTACACGTTTAAACACGTGGACCTCGTGTCGTCATCCGAGTATGCGTCGGATGGCATAATGTTGGTGAAACAATTGTACGAAATTGCGATCACGCCTCGGTTGCTACGAAGTTCCGGTTCTTTCTCTGTCCTTTTCGTTCCGTTTCTCATTCTCGTATTGTTGGTTTTTCCAATCCTCGAATGCTATCGCTCTCTCTTTCTTTCTCGGGCCCATTGTGGAGTTAAATATTCGCGGATTGCTTCGACAAAGCTAGATCCTCTCACCAGACTCAAATCGTATTCACCGTTCTCCATTGGACAGCCCCGCGTGTTGAACATGTACGGATTCACGTGTAATTTAATATGCGCATACGTTGTGAATTTTTTCTTTCTTTCTTTTTTTTTTTTTTTTTTTTTTTGGAACGAGACCACGACGACAGAAAAATACATCGCTATGATATTCCATTGTACGAAATGTTTGTGCACTCATCCTTCGCGGTTTGAAAAACAAAAAACACCGAATTTTATAATTTTTTCAAATTTGGAACGACATTTTTCATTTGCAACCAGATTTATGGATTTCGAACCAGATTTCTTCATGCAAAACTAGGTTTTTTATTCGAAAACCAAATTTTTGGATTTGCAGCCAGATTTTTGAATTTGTAACCAGATTTTTCGATTTCGAAAAAGATTTTTCGAGCCCGAAGCAAATTTTGTCATTTGAAATCGGGTTTTGTTTAATTATTAAATAATAATTTGAATGATAGAAAAGAAAAGTTTCCGAAAGTATAGTTTCGTTTTGTAAAAATTCAACGTCGTGAATAAATATACAAATTTTTATGATTGGCCGGAATTACATTTTTTTTTTCAAACGTAACCTGAAAATAATTGTGTACATATTTCTTGCCAAGTGTTTTCTTTATGAAAACTGTCAAATATCCTTTTTCCGTGTTTGCACATACGTCATACGTACGCGTCATTGCGAGAGCAAAAGTGGGAGTGGTGGCACAAGTGAAACCATATGACGTTTCGTTCATGTGTAATGATCGATATCAATATATTTCTTTTGAATCGTATGTGCGGTACCCGATAATAATAACAAATCGTAACGTTCGTCGCTGGCAGTTCTGCAAACGCTGTATATAGGCCAGTGCCCGGGGTTTCGAAATCCGAAATTTATGTGCGTTGAAATCGAAACGAATAACTCCGGGAAGTAACGCGTAATATTTTGGTAACAAAACTGCAGGTAAAACTGTTCGACCCGAGATGTCGAAATAACATTTTTTATTTTTTAACGCACGTGGCACATTCAATATAAATCATTTAAATTTAAAACACGATAAATCGCATACATTTTTTGTTATTTTTGCAAAAGTTTGAATTATTTGGAATTTTTTAAACGTATTTTGATTTATAAAATGTTTGTAATTTTTTTAAATTTAATTTATCAAATTTATTAATTTTATTTTATTCGTTTTATCAAATTTTTAAATTTAATTTAATCATATTTTAATAAAAAAAATTAATGTGATTCGTTAATTATTTTTGTAAGAACGTAATTGTTTAATTGTTTTTTGTACGAATATAATATTTGATATTTTTCAGTAATTTTTGAATGTCATATTTAATAAATGGAAAATGAATAGTAATTTAATTTTTTATCAATTAAACCAATGTCATTTTTCAACGTGATTTTTTTTTTTCGAAAGACGATTTGTTTATAGAAAATATAATTGTTAAATAAAAAAGATGTAATCTTCGTTCTAGATACAGATATTTTTTTTGAAAAAAACGATTAACCTCCAGGCAAAATCAAAGAAATAAAAAAAAACGTTGAATATCGAACCGTACCGAGGCTGTCAAAGCAAACGCAATTTCTTCGCTGCTCGCAGAAACGGCAAGAAATTCCACACGCTTCGGTAACCGTGACAAGTGCATAACCCGAGGATAAAGCGCCATTTACAACCGTACCGTTATTATCGAAAAGGCATTTTTTTTTTCATTGAAAAAAATTACTTTATTTCCCATAAAAATAAATCTAATTATAAATTCGTTTGAAAATAAATAAAACATAAAATTAATATAATTTTAACATTTTAATTTCAATGTATCTTCGGCTTTATATTTTATAAATATGAAAAAATAGGGGAAAAAAGATAGTAAAAAATATTTAAAAATAACATAACGACGATTTCGTATAAAATGAAAAAATGACATTTATTCTTCGTAAATATAAATCGTTAAGAATTAATCAGTAAATAAAAATCGATAAAAATTGATCAGTAAATCTGTATCGGCAATAAAAAAAATAGTAAATAATATAAATCAGCATTAAAAAAAAAAAAAAACAGTAAAATCCTCGATCGTCCCCGTTCATAAATTTTGTTTTTTTCATTTAACGAGTTTTTTTTTTCATGTACAAGAAAAAAACAAAAATCTTTCGGTCTTCTCGCGGTACTTTCTCCATCGACTGGAACCATCAATATTTCATTCGAATTATATTTCCTTTGTTCGTTTTCGCGTCTTCACGGTGTCCGCAACGAGCCTCCGTATATTTCGTTTGTCGTCTTTCTTGTATTCTCTCCCCCTTGCTGTGCCGTTGCGAAACGAGAAACGGGACGTTTCATAGTGAGAAGTAGAAAGTGCCAGTCTGTCGATCGACCGGGCAGACTAGTGACTTTCCTTGCACTCCTACCGAACGATTTTTTTCGCACGATTCCAAACAAACCCAAACAAACCCAAAAAAAACCCAAACAAACCCAAAAAAACCCCAAAAAACCTAAACAAACCCAAACAAACCCAAACTGTCCTCAATATTTTTCTCTCTTTTCGTACCTGGAGGAACTACTCGTAAAAAAATCCAGGCAGCGTGGGAGGATCCTTCGCGTCGTTTTTCAAAGCAGCATCTTCGTCGTCCACGTTTTATTTTCGTCCCACGATTTATTCCCTCATAATCCAGAGTTTCGAAAATTCAAAATCCCAATCGCGCATCGAAAATAGTTCGATACACAAGTCCTCTCAATTTTGCAATTGTTTCGGCACGACTCGTTTGTAAAATCAATTCCCACTTTTTTTGAGGTACTGCTAAATAGTTGTATATTTAAAAAATCGTCAATATTTTTTTTACGAATTTTTCACTGAATAATTTATTAACAATAACATTTTTTTTACGAATTCTTCACTGAATAATTTATTTTAAAAAATCATTTTTTAATAAATTTTTCACTGAATAATTCATGTACAATAATAATTTTTTTATCATTTTTTTCACTGAATAATTCAGTAGTTACGAACATTTGAATTCAACGCGGCCAACCCGTGGGGAAAAAAGATTTCGCAAATGTTCATCGTTCCAAAACGAACGGCACCGAATTCCCCGCAAATTAAAAAAAAAAAAAAAACAAAAAAAAACAAAAAAAAACATTGGATCATCAAGATTCAGAATCGACAGATCGATTGCGATAACATTCGAATAAACAGTCTGCGTTTTTTCGTTTGTCAATTAATCAGTAAATTTACAAAATTCAAAATAATTCGTTTCAACGATTAATCAATTAACGATCGTAGGAGAACTCAACAATTAACAATAACTATTCATTATTAACAACAACAACAACAATAATAATAATAATAATTGAGTTTGAAAATGGATAAATTTTTTCCAGGCGGTAACCGACGAGACCTCGTCGAATCGGGCTTCGATTGTTATTGAAATTGAACTATCTCCTAGATATTATGAAATCTGAGCTCGTACGTAATTATCGAAGCATGAAAATTTGGACGAACTTTTTTTTTTGATTTTTTTTTTTTTTTTTTTTTTTTTATCGACGATTGAAACTTTACGATCCAGCTGTACCTCGAATCGTCACAAGTATCGGGACATCACCAACAATAATTGACACTTCTCGCTGGGAGGTTAAAAAAAAAAAAACGAGATGGTGACCGGGGGTAACCAGGGAATACGTAATAATCGAGTGACGGATTGTGCGAAGCATTCGAGACACGTACGGATACGAGGAATGTCCCGCATTCGCTCGATGCTCGACGCGAACTGGTCGGTTCACGGCGGAGCCCGGGATCCCTCGGTTCCTCAATGCCGAGGATCCCAGAGTGGAGGAGGCTCACCGAGAGCTCTCTCCCACCCAATCTGTCTCCCTTGTGCTCTCTGTTCAATTTCCTCCCCCCCCCTCTCTCTTATTGTATAAAGAATAGTAA
>JAPYZI010007473.1:0-10520 GCA_030523105.1 Ophioninae sp. A BG-2022a
GGAGGAGTTTCTACTCGGACCAGCTAATTGTCCGAAACCCAACGTTGGGTCATCATCGACGATATCAATTGCGTATGAAACGTCATTTTACAGACCCTTCCCACCAACATGAACGAAACGTTCGATAAACACTCAAAACTTCCAACGAGAGTCCTTGGAACGGCCAATGCATGAAGATAAACAATGTTCCTGGACGAAAAGCACTTTCGACGTCTATATATATATATATATAAACGTATTCCAGGCAGAATCCACCAACAGCGGAGACTGGAGAATGCATTTTCCCGAAATGCTACGCGTTAAGTAGAAACGCGCATAGCTACGGCAACCACCGGCACACATCCAACCCCAGGCCCTCGCAACCACCAGAAAGTCGAGGCCAAAGAGAAACACCAATGTAGCCCGATCCCACCAACTCTCCGAGACCCACGAATCGTGATCCCACCGAGCTTTCTATGTGTGCTATCGTACAATCCATTCACGCATTCGTGCATTCAAAACCACTCATTCTTCATTGCGTAGGCCAAAGTTTTCATAGCACTTTCACGAGCGTACTTTTCTTTCTTAATTCTTCCCGCAAATTCCACAAATTTCTTGCGCAAAAGTCTCATTTCGAGATAAAATATAACAGAGAGATGAAAGGGGAAATTTAAGGGGAAACCGTAATGGGTGTCTACCGGCGACACTCGATTGGCAAAGATCTCAAGGTTGCGAGTTACTTCTCCAAATACGTGCATCTCGAAAATTGATTCTTAAGGTTGTCCATTTTCGAGATGCACGTATTTCGATAAACGCCAGTCATTTTTAAACTTCTCTACGCGTGTACAAAAAAAAAATCATATCTCGAAATATTTTGGTCTCACTGCGATAACAAAAGGCTTGTTCGATGGGTGACCATACCTGTTATTTACATTAAACAGTGTGCTTACTATCTACAAACTTACGAGAAAAAAAAAAAACTGAAAATTAACAATAAAAAACAATAAAAAGCGTTGAACAAATACGAGTTGGGCCCAAGTACTTCTGGTGTACTTGTATATTAAAATAACTATTTTATAAGTATGTAGAATATCGCTAATCCGTAAACCGACACACTGTATACATATATATGACTCCGCGGTCATACTCATACGTACAACCGCTAATACTCGCCAACTTTCGCGTAAATATATTCCAGTGGTATCACAATAAAGGCCTGCCGGTGTAGCTGGTGAAGGGCTCTGCCATACCCGTGCAACAGCAGGGACGTGGAAAAGTCACACGATCACCCGATACGTGTGAATACCCGCGTATACACGTACCTACTTCAATCCATTCTATATCTGTTTTTCCATGGCTACAACTGCGCGCCCATATGTTCGTACGTTAGACACCCCGGGAAAACGAAATTGCTACCGCCACGCGAATTCCGATAATGCCTTCCGCGCTTTTCACCTCAATGCTGCTGTGTACCTGCTGCTCCGCTGCTGCTTCTATACCAACCCAGAGTTTGTTTGGGCATCCACGTACGAGCTTTCACCACCAAAGTGCTATGTGCGTGCGAAACGTGCGAGAAACGAGTACGTTCTGGGGGATGTTGCGTGTGTACATTAGAGGCGTGAGCAATCCCGAGTACCGGCTGGTGAAGAATGAAAAAAAAAAGTACGGGAAAGGAGGGAGTCGAAATAAATATTTCGAAAAAAAAAACATGGCTAATAGGTATCTTCTGCGTAAGAAGCACTTTGGCACCGCACCTAAAATGCGTTTGTTTCGTTCTAGGTATCGCTTGGTTCCAACGATACAAGTTTTCGTTCCAACTCCTCTTGGCTTTACACTGGCCCAAGTTACAACTTTGATAAAACGTCGGGGAAAAAACGGTTCGTTGTGAAAATTGAAAAAATAAAGTTCGTGCTCTCGAGAACTCGGATTGAAGAGGTAGGTTTTGTATTATGTTGAGGGGGATTCGAGATTTCGGGTTAATTCGTTGTTAGGTTTGAAATCTATGACGTTCAAACATTTTTTTTTTTTTTTTTTTTTTTTTTTTTTTTTTGTTTTAATTTTTTTTTTTTTAAAACAATGATTTTGATAATTTGGTATATAGTTCATTTTTTATTAAACAAAATTTAAAAATCATATTATCTAGATGTAATACTTCTGGGGGGAAAATAGTGATTTGCTGTTGGGAGAAAAAAATAGTAACGAGCTTTTGGATAAGTAATAGTAGTGATAGTATGAACCATCAGATATTTAGACCCAATGATTAATTTTTCTTATTGTTAAATAAATTTCGATACACATTATTGTAAATGTACAAACAAACAAATGTCAAAAAAAAAAATGTCAATCATTTCGTGTCTTAAAAATGTTTTTTTTTTTTGTTTATTCTTATTTCCGGGCCGTGGTGGGCTAACCCCTTAAGTAAGGGAACAGGAAACGTACGTATACGATTCTACAATATTACAAATAAAATAAATAAACAATGAAAAAAAAAAAAAATTATTTCAAACGACACTTGCATACGTGCAAGTTTCGTTTGTTCGTTCCTCCCTTTAAGGACCCTTCGAGATCACAGTTATCTCCTACGAACGACTGAAAAATAAAAAAGCTTTTCGAATCGTTCGTACTTTTTTGTTTTTATTTTTCGACTGTTTTCCCATTTTTTATTTCCTCGATACTTTGACACGTACACGCGTAAGAGTTTACATGTGTCGTGGACATAGAGATGGCAACGAATGGGAACTTATTTACGACCTTAACGGTCGATGAAAAGTACACAAGATATAAAAAAAAAAAAACAATAATAAAGTAAAGCGTGACGAAAAAAAGAAAAAAAGAAACAGGAAGATGTGAGAAAGCTCACCTCGTTGGTGTTCCATCGATGTCGCTGCGTTGGAAAGTGCTCGGCTCTCGGCAACGTCTCCAAATTCTCCGGCAACTTTATCGGGTCACCATCTGCACAATCATCAATAGAAAATCCAGGGATCAATAAATTTTTACGGCTCTTCTTTTTCGTTTCTCGAGTTCCTCGAGTTTTACACTTGGATTTTATACGTCGGAACAAACTCGACGTGTATTTCCGTATGGCTTCGAATTCGACAAGTTTCTTTCTTTTTTTTTTCTCCCCCTTCCACGGCGTGACGGATATTGGAAAAGTTCGAGTTACAAATTTATCAATGTACTTTCTACACGCGTTTTAAATGACATTTAGAACGCAATTAAGAATTCTGGCACGTAATAAAAAAAAAAAAAGAAAGGAATGCTTCGTCAGTGGTCACTTTCTTTTTTTTCTTTTTTTTTTTTGTTCTTTGAAATCAATTCCGAAGGTTTCTCGTTACGTCTGATGTAGAATGCAACTCGTTTGGTGGATTTCGACTGGGAGGTGAGTGCGATGGTAGGAATTCGGTTGGAATTCAGCGCCCTTTGAAGTGCCAATTCGAAAAATGGTGAGAAAGGCTTTCTCCGAATTAATCGGGCGTCTCGGGGCATCAAATATTGCAAAGGGACGTCTATTGATAATTAACGTGGTACGAACATTATTATTAATTATTTAATTAAGTTTAATTATTGATCAATAAACTTCATTGATCAATAAATATCATTTATTGATCAATGAAGTCGATCCTGATTAATCGAACAATTCAAAAAATTGATATTAATTGATCAGTGACGTCAATTATTATTGATCGGTCGATTGAACCAATTATTATTTATTGATCGATGATAGTAATTGCAAATAAATAAATCCAACTTGAACAAATCCATCATGATTTCTCACGAAAAATCGTTGGAATCTTTATTTTATCGTAATTTCCTTCTCGTTCTGTAATTGGGTGATCGGAGGAACAAAAAACGTATCGTACCACAGAGATGTCGAGTATAACAACAATATTGAAAAAACAAAAGCGGTTATCGAAAGATTCAATGAAAATTCCGCAGTTATCAGCAGCGATTAGTCATCGAGGGAAGAACTGACTTCGAGCCGAGATAACGACGAGACTATGATTTAAAGACCGCTGTTTTATCAGCCAGGGAAAATCGTCCTACATGTCATACATATATATACATTTTTTCTCAAAACGGAATACACGGTTTCTCGATATCCGACGAACGTTTTAAGTTTCGCGCGATTAATCGAATGAATCAACAACCTCTTAAATGATAAATATTTTCAAACGAACAAAGTTGACGACTTCATCGATTACGAAAAACAAAGAATTTCAAAAGATTACCCAACAATACAACACGTCCGTTAAAAACAATTGTTACGAAATGTTCAATTTTTCCATCGGTCATTTCTACCCCTTAAATTTCGCGTCTCCGTTAATAATCAGCTGTAAAATAGTTGGAGCGTAACTTTAGCTGTAACTGCGCGGTATTACCAACCCCTGTATTCTCCCCGGAATCCTCTAACCCTCGAAAATCCTTTGGAGAGAAGATCCATGTACCGTTTCTTGGGGTTTCATGAATAATCGGTGGAAGCTGATTCTTGCAGAGCACACACGTGGTGTTTGTGCGTCGTTAAGTCGTGCAAAACGAGGAAATTGGGGCCTATGCGCTTAAGCCGTTTACAGGGGGTGCCAGAGTGGTCGAGAGGTTAAGGGGTTGGGTTGTTCTCTCGTGCTAAGAACTTGCCGCGTCCTGACCTCGTTCTTTGGGGGCTGAAACGTATATATTGGCCCAGTGGGCACGGATGTGTCGGTGGTGGTTTCCAGAGAGCTTCCCTCAACCCCCTTTTCTCTTTTGCATAACCCTTTCTCACGGATCGTACACATAGTTGAGGATGTACACGCGTTGGACACACCGTCACCAAAAACACACTTGAATTATTGAAAATCACGTGTTCCGTATCGTTACGAACCAGAGTTACGACGATTACTCCCCCTTCCACACTTCCGTTCTTCCACCATCCCAGTCCTCCTTCAACCGTTGGACATCAATGAAATTTATAGCCGCGGAAGCAAATAAACGATCGCTGATATACGCGGAGATTCTTAGATCCCGTTATTCGCCGGGTTTGAAAACGTCCGCTGCGTCGTCTATTCAAAAAATGACCGTCAAGGTCCCGATACGGACGTGTACGTGCAACGAGAACATTAAGGGGACGAAAACGAAACGCCGGACTAAACTTTCTTTCGTTAAACCGTCGGGGCTAGGTTTCTGTGAGAATTCCGGAAGTACAACGATTTCGAGCTGATAACCTGAAGGATTTTAAAGAGAAAGAGGGAGAGAAAGAGAGAGGGGCTGAGAGTTCAGGATCTTGTACAGCTTGATTGAGACAACGGAGAAGCATTCGGGATTAAGGCGATATGGAGTTTATGATCGAAAACGAGTTTCTCTCTGAAAATAATCGAGGACGAACTTTCTCTATCGAAAAGATAATCTTTGAGTGAAATTTCACGCGTGCGTGACATCAATCGATCGCTGTACTTCGCTATCTGTAGAATATTGAGAATGGACCACGTTGCTACTCGTTTCGGCTTCGAAAAATCACGATTTCTTTTTTTTAAAATCACGACTTCTTTTTTTTAAAATCACGAGCGATTTTTTTTTTGCAAAATGTATTTAAAGGTTGTAAATTTGTAGCTACATTTTCACGATTATCCGTAAATTTCCAAATGATTCATTCTCCCGTGAATTATTCGGATTTTAACGGGCTTTTCGGGCTGTCGTTCTCGCACAGCGACTTGCCATGGCTGATAAATCGACGGCCTCGAAATTCATAGCCTCATCGTTATCTCGACTCGAAGTGAGTTCTACGCTCGTCGACTAATCGATCCCGATAACTGCAGAATTTTTTTTCGACACCATTATCGTCCTCGAAAGCTCTGTTACACGATACGACGTAGCAATGAAATTCTATCCATTTTTACTACCACTTTTCTGCTACAACCGATCATCCCTTTTTTATCAATTTTTTTCTAAAATTTATTTTTTCATGGGCACAGGGAAACTACCGAAAACCTATCCTGATACGAACTCCATATTTTCCGGTTTCAGGTTTTCAGCTCGAGAACTACGACCAGTTTTGTTGGGGAACAAATTTACAATTCGTACTGACGCATCACACAAATTCAGCGGTTCGAATTTGTGACGTTTGTGCACAATTGGAGCTACGTCAGGTCCGTATTTATTTTTCTTCGAAAGTACGAAACCGGAAATGGAACTCGCGACCTCCGTCGACAGCCTGATTTAGAGGCAATACCGACTACTAGACCAGCACATCGGTTGTCACGGTTTAACTATTTTTCCGCATTTCTTATTTATTTGTGGAGCATGGACCGAAGCCACATTTGACAATTCATACGTATCATCAGTTTTGAAACCCGTTCACAATTCTAAAATGAAAAAAATCCAAGAATTATGGAAATCTTTGAAAATCCGATTTTTCGCTTTAAAAAAGTTTTTTATTTATTTTACGATTTAATTTGACTATCTGCGAGATTCAAAACGAAAAATTCCATTTTCGCCATTTGAAAAGCTTTAAAAACCAATTTTTCGTTTTTAAAAAGCTTTTATCAATTTTGCGATTAAAACAAAATCGTAAAATTAATAAAAGCTTTTTAAAAGATGTAATAAAAATTCCTGCATCCCCCCTATCACCATTTAGCTACGAACTTCCTCCCCCTCCCAAAAAAAAAACACGAATAAAACAACCAAAAAGAAACATTTTCTAAAAACAAAAAACCCCCTCGTATCGAAAGTACTTTTAGTAAACACGAATTGCATTTCGTTTCGTGATAGACTCGTTACAATCTCGAGGAAGAGAATTATTCGTCGATCTGGTGGATTAAATGACTCGGCCAGGATAATCGACCTTAGAATTTTATTGCACACTCCCTCCGCCTCCCATCCACGTTCCATCCCCAATGGGTTTCGATCTTGGCGAAAAGGTCGATTTTCACTGCATCGGTGCATACACAAACCGAGTCGTACGGCCGGCCCGGGCGAACGAAAACAAAAAAAAAAAGACAGGAAAAGAGTGTAAAAAGAGAGGGGAAAAAAAAGGAAGAAACGATTCGGTCGATTTAACACCCGGGCGAAACACGGTCGAATGACGGCGTCAAAAAAGTTGCGAGCCCCAGGATCCAACTTTCCAGACAAGATACGAGGACTGGTGTTGATGGTTGATGGTGTACGTGACTCGTACACCTTCGATCCAATGCAGGAAATCCAACGGAGCCAACTTACTGACTGACGTTGATTCCACGGATAAAATACAATTAACGATACACGGATTAAAACCCCCGAGACTACCCCCTATTGATATCCTTGGTGAACGATACCAATACTCATCAACATTCACACCCGGAATCCAAAGCCGGATCGCGATCGTGCATATTTCTAAAAGGGGGGAACAAGTTCTTCGTTTGTTTCTTTTCATCGTTCCCTTTTTCTATGTTTTTTTTTTTGTCTTTTTTTATTGGGGGGGGGGGGGGGGGGGGTTTCGTTCGTTCTCTTTCGCAACATCGACTTTATCCACTCGCGCGTCTTGTCTTTCGTCGTGTGGCACGATTTTGTAAAACTGGTAACACGAAAGTCCAATGATATTACTACTCGGAACAGAACGTTGCCTGAGCCACATCAATCGTAAATTGATACGGAGATTTCAACGTTCCGCGCATGAAAAGTTTAATTGCTCCGTACGTGGCTGGAGACTCGACGATAGAAAGCTAAACGTGTATTCGCGGCTGTACACAAATGTATTTAAAAGTATATTTATGTAAGGGGAGTATTGGATAAAGGGGAGGGGAAGTTACGTCGAGTGCGCCGGTGAGAGAAACGCAAGCACGATGAAACGATTTTGCGATGGCACGGTTAGCAATGGTCGTGCATCGTCGCACCCTCCACCCTTCCTTTTCCCCCCCCCCCCCCCCCCCCCCCCCCCCCCCCCCCCCCCCCCCCCCACCCCCCCCCCCCCCCCCCCCCCCCCCCCCCCCAAAGTTGCTGCAAAGAGGCCGCGCGACGAGGAGAAAGGTAATAATGATTTTTCTTTCCCTTATCCCGCTCGACCATCGCTCATAACTTAATCGCCTCGGTTTTATTTCGCTGTTTGGTTAGCACGGAGGAACGAAGGGGCCGGAAAAGGGTTTGGGGTAAGAAGAGAAAAGGACTGGAGAATGGGAGGGATCGAAGAGAACGAAATATTTTGTAAAAATGGTAAGTGCTTGGTGAACCTGGTATTCGAAGCCATCGCTGATGTTCGACACTGGCGAATCGTTCGATCGTTTATTCGAAGCTTTTGTTGCAACGGGGATGATGAATCGATTGGGTGAATCGATGGTTCGTTGGATACAGGAGATTTGTTCAAAAAGTCAAGTGACTTTTCCAAATTGGACAAATACGTACGATCGATTTGTTGTTTGTTTAATTTTTGTTTTGTTTTGTTTGTTTGTTTTTTTTTTTTTAATTGGATATGTCGGTACACGTGTTACCAACGTGTGCTCGCGTTATCACCGATTTTACATATTTAGCTTGTTTTTGGTAGGTACAAAAGTTAGACGCGTTTTCGTGGATTCGATGATTTTTTACTACCGAAAATAATAATTCTATTTACTCCCGAATCGTTGTTTGTTCGTTATTGTTTTGGGAGACAACGAATCGTTCGAGTATCGCGAAAAATCTCGAATTTTTCCAACCGTTATTTAATTCAATTTATCGATCTTGAAAAATCGGAATTTTTATATTGATTATTATAAAAAATGTTGTTTACTTGAATATCAAAGCAAATTTGATTGAAAAAATTGAGCGATTCAGCACGCATTCAAAATAAACAGTCCGTTAAATATTTGTCCACCTTTCGTCGGACTATTTTATTCGATTTCGAGGGAAGCCAACTTTTTCGCAAATTTTTCAATCGCAACCAAACGCATTTTGACAGTTTCGTAGTAAAATTGAAGAATTCGAAATTATAAGTACCAATGCTATCAATTATCGGAAAAACTGATCGATTTTGAAAAAAAACAAAAATATTCTTCATATTCTTATCGTAAAACAACAGGAATTCCATGGAAACGTTATTGATCGAGCCATTTCCATTGATTTTGGTTCTTTCTCTGATGTAACATTCGCGTTTGTTCGATCGATTAATCGATTAATCGGAATTTACGAAGAAAAGCCATCGGTGGGTATCGAACGTGGATACGGAAGTTTGGAAAGAACAGAAAAATAGGAAATGACTCGTTTAGTCGAGTCGTATAGCGTGATGAGGACTCACTTGGGGCGAGCGGCGTCGGGTAGGTCGCGTGGTAAACGACACGCTGCGAATTCGCGTGATTGTAGCCCGCCATAGCGTTTTTTCGTCTTTGCTTCTCCAGCGTGACAATAATCGAGTACTCTCTTATCGTGTGTGTGTGTGAGTCCCTTTCCTTTATTTTTTTCTCTCTATATTTTTTTCATACCCGACGAATTTCTTTTCGCGGATTTCGTCATAATTTTTTGGTAGCCCGTAAAACCGTAAACAACGATGATCGCGAACGGTAACTTTCCGTGCACTTGTTTGTACGCGAGAACACACGCGTACACAATAAACGCGTCAAACGTACTTTCGAGATCAATTTTCCTCGGACGATTTTCTTATTTAAATATCATTTCCTTATACGAACGTTAGAAGAATCATTTGCGCTTGTTTTTGTTTCTTTGTTTTATTATTTCCTGGACGAATTTGAGCAGAACCGGAATTAGCGACGATTTTCGTCGAAATATCCGATTTTAGTAATCCTCTTATCTCTGATTCCACCGTCGCGACTCGCTTTAAAAAAACGACTGCGTGACGTTTCTTTGTGTATCTTTTTTTTTTGTCTTTCGTCAATGACGAGATCAGGCACGAAGCGTTGGAAATCGTTAACGGTCGATATCCCGTAAGATCCTTAATTTTCCTTTATTTGTTTCTTTTCTCGTCGTAGTTTTTATTTATTTATTTACTGAAATCGAAGAGAACGACTGGAGGGGTTGTCTGGAAACGAGGATGAAAGTACGAGTCGAATATCCTCGAGGATTTTCAATGTTTTCTTTTTCTTTTCTTTTTTTTCTTCTTTTTTCGTTGTTCTTTTACCGTCGAAGAAAAATCCTGGTTCGCGTCTTTCTCTCCCTCTTTTTCGTTCGTTTATGTTTTTTTATTCGGACTCGTCAGATAAAAACGGTCCGAGCTCGCACACCTGTCGCGATACTCGGTGCGTCGAGAGACTTCGACGCCAGGTTTTCGTTAATGAGTTTCAACGATGAATGTTGATTATTCCTCGTGTAGGTTTGTTCGTAGGACGCGATACACGGAAAGAGAGAGAGAGAGAGAGAGAGCGAGAGAGAGACTTTTCGTGTGCTCGGGAATAATCGTTTCGATCGAGAAACGTCAGGACGCATTCCCTATGGACGATCTTGCACAGCCAGACGTTCGAACGTTTCTTTTTTTATTAATTAATCTTTTTTTTTTAATTCGTTCGTTCGTTTTTTTTTTTTTTTTTTTTTTTTTTTTTTTTTAATTTTTTTTTTTTTTTTTTTTTTATAATTTTTTTATTTTTTTCTTGCCCTTTCTTTTGGTTTTTTTC
>JAPYZI010007478.1:0-13522 GCA_030523105.1 Ophioninae sp. A BG-2022a
AATTTTTAAAAAGTTAACGAAAAAAACAAGAAATAATTTTTACTAGGAACAAAAATAAAATTGACAAAATTATCACTAGAATTAATCTTACGAATTTTTAATTTTCATTTTAATTTTCAATTAATCAACTTTATTCGAAATTTTTAAATTTTCACAATTTTTTAAAACCAAATTTTGGTATAATTGAAGAAAAAAAAAGTTAAAATAATAAAATTATTGCTCGAATAATTTCGTAAATTACAATTGTTTGAATAATTTAATAAGCTCGATAAAAATTATTATTTTAATCACGAAAAAATGTAATTGCAAGTAAAATAATTATATAAAATAATTGTTTAACTTGCAATTCCATTGCAAGTAAAACTGTGAGAACTGTTTGACAAGCCTCGTTTGCGCGGACACTAATAACGTTAAGTTCGCGGACTTGATTTCGCTTCACGGGATTTGCGATAACGAGAGCGGTATTTCTGCCAAGAAACAGTCAAGGAAACAATCTTACCTTGAATAACAATTGCGCAACGAAATATCGCGCTGAATCGCGAATTATTTCCGGCAGCGAGGAATGTCATCCTCTGGATATGAATGGGCTAAAAATGTCCGATACGTCACTATTCAACGAAGACGAAATTTTACGAGTCAGTGGGAAATTACGCGATCGTGATATCTTTCCTGAACGAAATAAAATGACAACGCAATTCTTCTCTCATTGTTACGCGCTTCGTCATTTTTTTAATTTACGTTTTATTTTTTATTTTATATTTTTTTAATATTTTTTAAACATTTTTTTTATTTGATATTTTTTAAACATTTTTTTATTTGATATTTCTTAAAAATTTCTTTATTTTATATTTTTAAAACATTTATTTAATTTTCTATTTTTTCTATTTTTTAATTTTTCATTTATTTACTATTCTTTTAATTTGATTTTATTTTTTCTATTTTTTGATTATATATTTTGTAACAATTTTTTTATTTTATATTTTTTTACTATTTTTTTATTTTATATTTATTAATATTTCCTTCGACCAAAAAAAGAACATTTTAGAAGGGAACCATTATAAATAAATTTATGAATATACAGGGTGACCCGAAAATTTGAAAAGTGGCGGAGTGAAGAGGGGGGCGGGAAATTGAGGGGGCGAAAGTCTTCAAAATCCCTAATTAACGACCCGACCATGACCCTAAAAGATTTTAAAAGACCCTGACCTGAACAATCGGTCACTTTTCGATCTATTGTCTCCTCGAGTCCATTCTCACGTCGGAAAAATTCTCGGGACGTTTATTAGTCAGTGGAAAATTTTGCATACTCGATTTTTGCTTGAAAATTCGTTATGTTGGTACTGAATGAGGAGGGGAAGTAACGGGGGTGGGTGTACATATTTTTCGAACGAAATTTTGGCCAATGAAATCTCCTGTAGGGATCAAGGACTTCCTATGGAATTTTCCGATACTTTGAGTAACGAAGATGCCAAAATTTTCCACCGGTCGTTCTCAGCCTTGATAAATTAAAAGAAAAAAAAAAAATAAAGAAAAAGGTATCGTGAAATGACAGTGAAAGATAGAAAATGAAAATTTTCAGATATAAATCCAAAATTTGATTTTGGAATAAAAATATATAAAATAAAAACGAAAATCAATGTAATTTTAACAAAAATGCCATTTTTGTAATAATTCATTTTGAGAAAATTGAATTTATTTTCCCGTTTACGATCGATTTAATTTTTTCAAAAAATTGAATCAATTTTCTTTTATATATATTTTTTTTCATATCCATTCGAAAATCAAATTCTAAATTTCGATCGATTAAATTTTTTCAAAAATTTCAATAATTCGATGAAAAAAAAAAAAACAAAAATCGTTGTTTCGTTCTTTTTTGTAAATACACTTTGTTGTTTGTGTATTCAATTGACAGGTGTGATCGATGAGTCCTACGGTAAAAACGGAGTAATCACCTAACTTGACGCTTTCGAGATAACGTTAACGAAATAAATTGATCGTTGATAATAATTCGAGCACGTTTGCTCTCGAGTGATTTGCGCGATAAAATAACTATATATATATATATATATATATATATATGTATGTGTGCCGATATTCACACACAGAAAAAAAAACTCGACTTATCCACTGTCAGGCATTTCGAGATAATTCTTATTATCTCAGTAGTCGATTGACGCGAGATTGAGAATTTAATCTGCACGATCGCTTACGAGAAAAGACAAAATTCATACGTGCTTAAGTATATGTTCATCGATATCTTTTTGTACTTTTTTTTTTTTAATAAAATATTTCTCTATAATCAGTTTAATTATTTTCGTTTAAAAATGTTTAAAAAGTTGCATTGAAAAAAAAATAATTTGTTCGGGTTTGTTTTGGTTTACAAAAAAGTTATAAAAAAAAAAAAAAATGGAAAATATCGTATGAGAAAACGAGGGCTGAGACGAATGGAAAACTTCAGACGAGCTCTTGGATTCGCTTTTGGGAGTAGGTCGAGAGCGAAAGGCAGGGAAAAAAACCGCGAAGCCAACGCGGCATCCGCGACTCCTGCAGTTTAGCATTCGATTACCAGGGCCGTTGGCGATTCTCTTCCCTCGTGGAGGGCTCTTGTTAAGAGGAAAAGAGAAAAAAAAGAGAGACACGGTTTGTACTCCGGAACGAAAATTCATTCGAGCGTGAGATCGAAAGCACCGAAACTCGCAACTTCCTCGCGTGATGGCCCGATAACCGAATACAACGCGTGCAGTGGCGGAACCCGCAGGCTTTGAAATTCCGACGAACGAAAAAGGAAATAAAGATTCGCGCTTGGGAAGGATTTCGTTGAGTTGGATGAAACGAGATTTTTCTTCGTGTTTGTATGTACGCTTTGTACATTTAAATACAAAGAAACTTAAAAACTACGATTGATAATTTGCAGGTAGAATCTAGATTAAATTCTGAGTCGAAAAGTCCTTTAGCGTTTTTCAATAGGACGAAATCCTGACGAGTTATCGGCTATCAAAAATTAAAGAATCCTGCGCGCTCTACCTCCCACCCCGCGTCACTAGGAGTGGGGAGCGCTCTGATATTCCACCTCTCATAACTCCCCAGCGCTTCGCCCGATCGAGAAACTTCTCAGGACTTTTCGATCCAGAATTATCATCCGAATCCATCTACGCTATATTGACCATCAGTTTCGGGACACCCTATATATCCCTACGTACAACGTACACTGGTAAAAAGATAATCTAGAGGTGTAAATAAATATATGTGATTATCGCCAGTTTGCACCACGTTTACAATGCACGCGAGCACAAAAGAAGCATGCAAATTAGGAATACCGTGATTCGCGTCTACGCCCCTTTGTTCGACTTACCGAGTTTTATCTTGCGAGATAAAGTTTCTCGTTGAATTTTGTTTTTCTCACTAACGACGCTCGAGAGTACGAATAAGAAATAAAAGAAAAGATACTGATTTTACGTAAAGTTTTTTTTTATCAACGTATCGCTCGATGACACGACATCACTTTCGGATCATCGAACGATCACATTTGTCGTTCGTTGTAAGGTCTGGACTTTCGATGCTCGATAAGGTTTAACGAATTTCCCCATTATTCAAACAAACTCGAGCAAACTCACCTTTCGAATTGTTAATAAACAATAGAAGTCCGCCATCTTGTTACAGCTCAAACGCTTCGTTTCCCCCCACTCTTACCTCACCAACGCGATTTTACGACGGGTATAATTTGTTCCATCCCGGCAATAACTTTTCGCGTTGCAAACATCAGAGAACCGTTCAACACCGAACAAATCCCATCCGCTCACCGAAAAAGTATGATCCGAATTTTAATCTCAAAGAACCCGATTAAATATTGAAAAAAGTCAACGACTCACTCGCGCGACTACCGAGCCTAACGTCCCGTATCACGTGAACTGCGCATGTCCCATAAAATTTGAAACGTTACGAAAGCCAACCTCGTCGGCAAACACGATTGTACGATTTATATTAAAAAAAAGGTGTTTGTCCAAGTGCAACCAACGACGTTCGGCCTTCTTTTTTTTCCGCCAATAGGAACACTCCTCATGTACCGGTCGAAAAAACTTTGGCAAAACTGTCTGTGGATTTTTCCTTTTTCGCCCCCCTTGAGCATCCTCGCGCAATTTTGCCCGCTTTTAATCCGGAAAGATCGCGAAATGTCGAAAATTGAATAATTCGAGGGGGAAGAAGGACTCGAATAAAAAATGATGAAATCGTCGAGCTCGTGTCGCTCAGCAGTGGGGATAAAAAGTATTCCCGTCGTGCGGTACGAAACGCGGGAGTGAACGTATCGCGAGTCCGCTTGACGTCTCGCATAAATTTCGAGGTTATCATGACGCAATGGCCCTAGTATTGACAACGGAGAAACGTGTAAGAATTAATCAATGTCCTGCGAATTACCGCGAGTATGAATAATGACTCGAAATATTCAACGGGATTTTCGCAAACTTTAGTTCGTGCCATTCAGTGAGAATAGCGGCGTCGAGTTTCTAGGTTATATCCACTGCGCTCGGTTATTACGAAATATCGCACTCCCGGGGAAAAAATGTTTCGAGTTTTTGTTTGGGTTTGTCGAAGTGGAAATTTCAATTCGCGGCATGAAATCCTTTTTTATTGAACAACTCGACATTTCACGACGTGTCTATTTTCATTCACGATACGCGGATTCCAAGATTTTTATTTTCCCTTATCAAAAACAGTCTGTTTGGGTTTGTGTTAAGTCGTTCTGGATTTGTTTGGGTTAAGCTATCGAGCGTACCAACCTAACCTCCGAGTGTCTTCACATCTGGATAACTTTATACCAAACCTCTCGTTCTGTACGTTTTACCCGATTTCTCTGTACGGTACATATTTGATCAGTCCATGTTTGCCAATTTCCTTGAATGACGCAATTCTACCGTCTTCCTTCGTTTTCTCACATGGATGGATTAAAAGCCAACTACGATACTTGATTTTGGATTTACTTTTGGCTTGCCGCTCTTTCGACGGAGACGTTTGTTCATATTCCTCCTTGTTTCGAACATAATCATTTTTAATGTTCATTTAGTTTCCAAGAGTTTCTATCTTTTCTTTCTGTTTTTATTGATTCGTTAGAATTTAAATTCTACGATATATTTGTATATACATTCGTTAATTTTGTTTCTCAAATTCTACATTTATATTGCTATTATTATTATTGTGTATGTTATCTTTTATTTTCAGATAGATATTCAAAATGGCCGGCCAAAGATTTTTCTGGTTGTGGCTCTTCCTAGGTAAGAATAAACCCGAACAAATCCAAAGGATTTGCCAATTTGCGGACGGTAGCCAATAATATTCGTCTCGTCCGATAATCGGTTCATTTCGCAGTATCGGAAGCAGCCATGGCGGCCTTTGTCGTCAAAGATCACGACGCGAAGATTCGACCCGGCGGAACAGGCTTCTTCCTTCTGCTGTTGACGTAAGTTCGACTCCGTCGAAAATAGAATTATAGAAGACAGAAAAAATCATTTGTTTATTCGGTATTTTCATCGCAGGGAGCCTTTGAGCGCAAATATGAATGTTTCGTTCGATGTTCAGCATCAGGATCTCATCAGAACGGTACCAGCCGTTCTGAACCTGACCGCCGATCCGGCGTCTAAAACCCAATGGAACGTGACAATAATGGGCCTACAGCCCGGATACAGCACGATCAGCGTCAACGTCACACCGCCTAATGTTACAGAGTAAGAGCGCAACGGGGATTTAAGTATTCTAGGATTATCGAGATATTTTTGATGAATATTTTGAAACGTAGGTGAAATCGAAGCTCGCATTTCTGGAACGCAAACAAATTTCATTTCTTTCAAAATGAAGTACAATACTTTTATTAATGTGAAAGAAAGATGGATATTGAAAATTGATAGTGAACGAAAATTCACGTTTAATGGAAATTAAAATTTAACGAGAATTTAATTAAATAAAAAATTGAAATTGAACGAGAATTTAAATAAATCAAAAATTGAAATTGAACGAGATTGCACTTTGCGGTTGTTTTTTTTTATATTTAATAATGATGTTCGCCGAAGTGGGATAAGATTTTTTTAAACGCGTATATTTCACACACGTAATAATAGCCTTATTCGAGATTGCTCCAGTTTCGTCGAGCGTTTATTCTCGACTCGGCAGTGTTATCAGATTCCTCATAGTTCAATGTCGCCTGGAGACGTTTTAATTTTGCGTTGCGTATATCACGTACGTCCTCATTTTGCTTTAGACTTAAGTTAAAATAAAATTTAAATTATATTTCATAAAAAATAACTTAAAAAAAATGAAAAATCCATGAAAATTTCGGATGTTTGGGTTTGTTTGGGTTAAATCGATAGGGATAATCTACAAAAACTAAAATTCAATGAACTTTTACATGTTTGGGTTTGTTTGGGTTAAGTAAATAAAATTAAAAAAAAAAAAACTTAAAAACATTAACATTCAATAAACTTTTACATGTTTGGGTTCGTTTGGGTTAAATTGAAATAAAACTTGTCAAATTCGAATTTGAATTTTATCATGAGGAATGTTTAGGATACATTTGAGATGAAAGCTTCAAAAATATTTTTTCATCCATACATCGAGTGTCAAAAATTTTCCGGTCATGAATTTTGTTTGGCGATTAGCCAGATGGTGGGGGGTGTCAAAAGCCACGAGTGGGAGAGGTCGTTTCTTTCATCCGCTCTCGACTGACCCCGACCTGTCTTGGGGTCCGATAGTTTCCACTTCTCGTCAGTCGGGTCTCAGATTTAGTGGTGACCGAGTCGATTAGAAACCCTTCTGTTTTTCCTTTTCCCTCTCTCTCTCTCTTTTGATCCTCTCAGCTTAAACTTTTTTTCATTTTGCAACCAAAAAATTCAAAAATTCAACAAATTCATTTTTAATTGATTCAATTATCCCTTCGATATATTAATCAATTTTTTTTTAACTCCAATTAAATATTATCAATTTTTTTATCCACGTCATATGACAATTGTCAATTTTTTCAACAAAGAAAAAACAAAATTCTGCAGTTTCTAAAATTTTATTTTTAATGTTTTTTGAAAATTACTTGCTTTCCAAAATTTTCCATTTTTTTTTCTAAGACCCGTGTCGATCTTTCGTAAAAAGTGAACGCGCCCTGACGCAACGAGTGTCATGACAGTACACGTGTGCTCATTCGTCATTCGCTTTATCGGCTGATTGCTCGAGAAAACGTTCGCGAAAAATAATTAAAAAGAAACCATAGAAAAAAAAAAATAAAAAAAAAACAACTTAAAAAGCAATTTTGCAAGATTAGAACGCGAGCCGGAACTGTGGCGAAAAAGTGTCGTGTCGAATGAGATCGGTGAAACGCAATAATTAAAAAAGGACATTTTTTTTTAAATAAAAAAAAAAGATTTTTCGAGTTGAACGATGAGCGTGTATAAAATATTGATTGTACCGCGAGACGAGCTCCGGCGACTTCACATCAAGTAAGAAACAGACTTTTTTACGACATAGGAATATTAAATTCTTTTTTATTTTGTATTTTTCGAAAGTTTAATATTTTGTATACGATTTTGTTACGTCGATTACGAAGAATCAAAACATTTCGAAATCGAAACATTCCAATTGTCCGATTTGGGAAATTCGTTGATTTTTAAAAATTCACGTTTTAATTTTTTATTAATTTTTTTAATTTTAATTGACATTAAATTATTTTTATTTTTTACTGATTCTCCGATTTCAATTTGTAAAACTTTATTTTTTAATTTTGAATTATTCATTAAATATTTTCATTTTGGATTTTTAATTGATTAATTTTTTAAATATATTTTTTATTTATTTGTTATTCATTTGTTTATTCATTTTTTATCGTTCGAACGTTATCGATGCATCCGGGGGAGATATCCTCGTGAATTTACCATTTTTCGTGAGAATGTGGGTCGAGCTCGTCGAGCACTTTGAAAAAAAAAAAAAAAAAAAAATGTCCGTGCCAAAGGACGCCGAAGCCTTCAACGAGAGCTGGAAAATTTCACGAAATTTTCCATGACCCCACTGTGAACTTTTGACACATCCGTGAACACGAGTCGTGACTCATTCGCACTCGCCTCCGAATTATCATCGTCTACCAATTATCGTCACTCCTGTTTCCCCTTTCCGCGACTATTTAATTTTTTCTCAATTATTTTATCCTGTCAATGAAAACGAAAAAAAAAATAATTTTTTTTTATTTTTCTCTAATAAAAACATTTTAATAAAAAAAAGAAAAAATCAAAACATTTTAAAAATATTTAATTAATTATTGACTGAACGAAAAAATGTGGAATAAATCAACCGGAAGTGCGATCTTGATTACGCAAAAAAAAAAAAAGTTATAAAATTGTTGATAAAATATTTACGAAATCGTTTAAAAAAATTGTTTAAAAAAATTAATTAATTTAATACATGATTCGTTTTTGTTTATCAAATTTGTCAACGAACTTATGCATTTTGTTGATGTTTTGCAAATTATTTAAAAAATTATTATATATATTTTTCAAACGAATAGATTATTTATTGAAATTTAATTTTCAGTTTCTCAGAAGCATTTCTGAGAGTAACGGTCGAGCGATCGGAGACACTTTATCACCTCAGTGCTGTCGTCGGTTGGATATACTTCGTAGCATGGAGCATAAGTTTCTATCCGCAAATGTACAGCAATTACAAGCGAAAGAGCGTCGTAGGATTGAATTTCGATTATCTCTCGCTTAATCTCGTCGGCTTTATCATGTACGCTCTCTTCAATTGCGGACTTTACTGGATACCGTCGATTGAGGTAATTTTGTTTGGGTTCGTTTAAAATTTGTTTTGATCGATATTGATTTTATTTGAATTTTTTTCGGTCCATTTTGAATACATTTGAAATTTTTTCAATTTTTTTTTGGTTCATTTTGAATTTATTTTAATGTTTTTTGGATCCGTTTTAAATTTATTTTTAATTTTTTGGTTCCATTTTGAATTTATTTGAATTTCTTTGAGTTTGTTTGGGTTTGTATTGGATTATTCTTAAAGTAAAAAAATATATATATATATATTATTTAAATGATATTATTAATTATTGTTTATTATTAATCTTGTTATTAATTGTTTGGGCAATACGTAAAATATAATAATTACGAATATTATAAAATGATTTTTTAAATAATTCACAGCATCAGTATTTCGTACGAAATCCAAAAGGATTGAATCCCGTCCAAGTGAACGATATATTCTTCTCTCTACACGCGGTCGTCGCGACGTTGATTACGGTCGGCCAGTGCTTCGTTTACGAGGTAAAATTCTTTTCGAATAATTTTGTTTATTTGTTTTTCCTTTATTTATCATGTCACTAAAAATATATAAAAATTGTACATTTTAATTGAAATTATAAATTGAAAGAAAAATTTATAAATTGTAAATTGTAAAATTGTAAATTATAAAATTGTAAATTATAAAATTGTATATTGTAAAAAATTGAAAAATTAGTAAATTTAAATTGATATTATAAATTGAAAGAAAAATTTTGTAAATTGTAAATTGTAAAATTGTAAAATTGTAAATTGTAAATTATAAAATAGTAAATTGTAAAAAATTGAAAAATTAGTAAATTGTAAATTGAAAGAAAAATGAGTAAATAAAAAAAAAATGGGAATAAATGTTTGATCGTAAATGTGTCGTTGTGAGCGTTTAATAAATGATATTAATATATGTTGCAGACCGGAAATCAAAGAGTATCGACAACGGCACGAATAATTCACGGTGTTTTCGGTCTCTTCGTACTGATCACTGGGATACTCGGTGGTGCGAGCGTGATCGCCTGGCTCGATTTTCTCTACTACTGCAGTTACGTTAAACTGGCGATAACGCTTATAAAGTACGTGCCGCAGGCGTATTACAATTACACGAGAAAATCGACGGTCGGTTGGAGCATAGGAAATATTTTTCTCGACTTTACCGGTGGTATGTTGTCGATGCTGCAGATGATTATCAACGCTTACAATTACGGTAAGAGTACGGTACGCCTACAATTACGGAGGAGCCTTCCGAGTTTCCGATTTTTATACGCATCGAGCATCGAGCTCGATTTAAATTCATTACCTTTTTTCACGGTTATCGATTCAATCGCGTATACCAATAATTATTTTTATCGGCCCGTTTGGGTTTCGAATTTTTTTTACTTTAGTTTGCTTTCGTTTCAATTTTGTTTCGGTCGGGTTTACATTTTTTTTTGGCTCGTTTAAAATCTGTGTTTGGTTCGGTTTTCATTTTATTTGAATTTTTTTTTTTGGGTCCGTTTTTAATTTATTTGAATTTTTTAGGTCCGTTTTAAATTTATTTTTAATTTTTGGAGGTTCATTTCAAATTTATTTTGAATTTTTTGGGTCAATTTTCAATTTATTTAAATTTCTTTGGGTCCGTTTTGAATTTATTTTAATTTTTTTGAGTTTGTTTGGGTTTGTTTTGATAAATATAAAATGAAAATTTTATTTAAACGTTGTAATTCTCGAGAAACACGAGAATCGATCAATCGATGTGATGTGCCAAAAAAATTACTTTCGAAATTTCCAAAATTTCTCAATTGAAAGTTTTTCCAACGTTCGTTTCTTTTTTTTCTGGATTCTTCGTTCGATGTCTTTGGGACAGACGATTGGGAAAGTATCTTCGGTGACCCAACGAAATTTGGCCTCGGATTCTTTTCCGTCGCTTTCGACATATTCTTCCTGGTTCAGCACTACGTTTTATACAGGTACGTAATTTCCATTTTTTACGCTTCGATTATTAAACGTTCGCTACCAGCAAACAAGCTTAAAATCACGAACGTCAATTTTTTTTTTTTTTTTTAATTTTTTAAAATCGAATTTTAAGATTCGTGATTTTTTATTTATTCGCAATGGCATTGGAGAGGGGGACTTTCGCTTTCGTGAAAATCGAGTTTTTTGCAGGGGGGGGGGAGGCTAAAAAAAAAACATCCGGCAGTTTGACGTCCGGAAAAAGAAAAGTCACTATTGGTTTTGGCGTTTAATAATGATTAAAACTCTAACTCTAACTCTAACTCACCAATTCTCTCGAAGAATTTTCATCCGCACGCTTTTTATTGATTTTTTTTTTTATGGTTACATCGAACGTGCAGCTTCCGGACGAAAGAAGAAAATTCTTTATTTAAAAGTCACGAATTTTATCGATCTCGTTGAATTATTTCGATTTTTACAACGCGCTGATTTATTTCTTTAAAATAAAAACATTAATGAAAATTTGTTTTTGAATCTATATAAATACTTTTTTATTTTTATAAAAAATGTTTACATAAAAAATTCCATTTTTTTATGAGAATAAAAACATTATAAAAAGTTCCTCTTTTGAATCAAGAATTCTTTAAGACATCGAATTCGAAAAATTTCCAAAATCGTGTTTTGAATTCATTAAATTATCAAAATCGTATTTTAAATTCATCAAATTAATGAAATCGTATTTTGAATTAATCAAATTTAAAAAATCGTATAATAAATTCAACAAATTTATAAAATCGTGCTTAGAAATTATGAAAAAATTTTGAAAATCGTATATCGACGGAAAGAAATTCTTTTTTTTTCGGAATTTCGTTGGTTAATCGGATCCGAAAGTAGTTCGTTCGGGGTAGCAAAAAAAAAAAAAAAAAAAATGGGATCATGACATCGACCCATGCAAAAATACTTATGGAAGCTCGTGGATTACAGGCATGTTTGTGATAAGTTAGGATGCTCGGGATTCGTAGAACCGCTATTGTAATCAAGGCTTTGTAAATACACAAAGTTTGGGTTAGCGAAAAGAGAAAACGACCAAAGAAAAATTAAGGCAAGAGAGAGAGAGAGAGAGAGAGAAAAAGAAAAATAAAAAGAGAGGGAGAGAGAAAGAGAGATAGAAGGAAGAAAAGATCTGGGTAAGGAAGGACGTCGGAGCTTCTTTATCAACCGGGCTAGCGAGCAAGACAAATTTTCAATTTTCCAGGCATACGAAGAAAAAAGTGATCGACCTGAACGGCCGAGTCTAACAAAGCCACGGAGGAGATTTTTTCCAAGCCCCTCGCAGCGTTCCAATTGTAATACCGATTGTATTTTCGATCGCGTTCTCCGTTCTCCCGCAAACCCAAACCCAAACCCAAACCAAACCGAAACGCAAAAGCAGGATAGCGTGATTGGTAATTATTAAGGGGTTTTATTCCCGACTCGTCGATCCACCAATGATCGCTTGTCCACCGATGTACAAATAAGTAACTCGAGGCTTATCGGTCGATAAGGAAGTTACCATAGACGCGACGTTTATATTTATCGTGACGGTTGATTTTTTCAGGTTATGGGAGTTATCGTTATTATTTCAATTAATTTTTTTTTCTATTAATTATTATTGTTTCAATTCATTTTTTAAATTAATTATTATTATTTTTATTATTTATCATTATCATGATAAGAATTATCATCATTCATATCACTGTTACTATTATTACATTTTTTTTTCGATGAATTATTATTATTAGTATTATAATAATTGATATTATTGTTGTTGTTATTATTATTATTATTATTATTATTATTATTATGGTATAAATTTACGTATATTTGGGTTTCCCCGATATTTCAAAGTCAATATTCAAACGGGACACCCGGTACTCGCGCAATTACACGTACGTCGATATTACTAGAAAATTAAGAATTCTGCAAAGCATTTAGAAAATGACGATGAGACATCACGCTATCCTGCCACGCTTCGCGTCTACTCGCATCGATCGGTTGAAAGTGAAGAACGATTATGCGTTTTATATATATATATATATATATACATATATTTTATTTTTCTAATTTTTTGTTTGGTTACTTTTGGGGATTTTTGGTTATTTTGTGAGATTTTTGGATCGAGGAGTGGGGATAGAGACGGTACGATAAAAATGTTACGAGCACGTTACTGACGACGGTACTTCGTACGACCGTAAAGACTGTCAGTTCTCGCGAATGTTTCTTTTTTTTTTTTTTTTTTTTTTTTTTTTTTTTTTTTTTTTTTCTTTTTTTTTTTAAATTTTAATCCTCCCGGTAAGTATTGCTCACAGACGCACTCGAGAAAGTATTGCAAAGTTTAACGGATAAGAATTCATTTGTTTGGGTTTGTTTGGGTTATCGTTTGATAAATCTTCGATTTATCGTTTTTGTTTTTAAGTAATTTTATATATATATATATATATACATATATATATAATAGGAAATCGTTATTTTAATATATATATTAATATATATATTAAATATTTTTAATATATTATTATTATTATTATTATTATTATTTTCCTATTCGCATGTAATTTTTGTTTTCCCATAATGGTATATGCCGAAATCGTCGTTATACACGATACGTGTTCAATTTCACAGTATTTGGTGGTTTTTCTTCTTCTTTTTGTCAATTTTTTTTTGTTTTTTTTTTTTTTTTTTTTTTTTTTTTTTTTTTTTTTTTTTTTTTTTTTTTTTTTTTTTTTTTTTTTTTTTTTTTTTTTTTTTTTCTT